>APFE030930455.1:0-42200 GCA_000404065.3 Pinus taeda
TTCCCATGTTTTACTAAATATAAGAATGTCATCCAAATATACAATGACAAAATCATCAAGGAGAGGTGAGAGTACATCATTCACTTCTCTCATGAAAATAGCAGGAGCATTAGTTAAGCCAAAAGGCATAACCAACTACTCATACAATCCCTGCTTTGTTTTGAAAGAAGTCTTCCATGCATCTTGCTCTGCAACTTTGACCTAATGATAGCCACCATATAAGTCCAACTTGGAAAAATAAACAACTTCTTTTCACTCATCTAATAGATCATATATGTGAGGAAGGGGATAATGATTTTTGATCTTTATCTTATTCAGTGCTCGGTAATCAATGCACATTCTCCATGAGCCATATTTATTTCTCACCAAGACTATTGGAGACCCACATGGCAATGTGCTAGGTCTTATGAACTCTTTCTCGAGCAACTCTTGTACGTGCTTCTTGATCTCTGCATTCTCTAAAGCGGACAACTTGTACATTCTGATGTTAGGCAATGGAGCATCTTGCTGCAAATTAATATCATGTACTATTTCATTTTTGATTGGCAAACCTTTGGGTTCTTGAAATAGTATATCATATTCTAAAACATTTGTTTCTAAATCAGCTTGCTGTTTAGCATTACAACCCTCAAATATACTAGTTTTATCATGTTTCCTTTCCTTTACAATCATCAGTAAAAATTGTTTACATGAATTTACAATTCCTTTCATATGCCGTAAGTTTATGAGAGTATAATTATTCTTGAGTTTAGGAGCTCTTACAATATATTCGATTCCATCCTTAATGAGTTGATACTTGTTCTCAACTCTATAGAAAATAGCTTTCCTATCATACAAGTAAGGACTTCCTAAAACAATTTCAGATATATCCAAAGGAACTATATCTAACTCAAGCTCATCTACAAATGCTGACCCAAAAGAAAACTTAAGTTTACATTGTCTAGTCACTTGTAGCTTTGCTTTATCACATAACCAACCTAATGGATATGGTTTCCTATGAGGTGTGGTTAGTAATCCCAACTTCTTTACAATTGCTTCAGAAAATAAAACAAAGTATCGATCTTTTGATGCTTGGAAATAACTCGAATATGAAAAAGCTCAGGTATTTTCCTCTCATTTTCTTCATTATCAGTAGATTGTGAAAAATTACTAGTAGATGCTTCATAATTTTTACCTTTTATACCTGTGGCTACGGTTGTTGTTTCATCTCTTGAGTCTGACCCCAAATCCTTTTGAATAGCTGCATCACTCTTCTTCTCTTTTCCCTCGAACTTCTTGGTTCTCAGCTCGAGATGTAAGATCCAACAGTGTTCATCATCATGCCCATCCTTCTTACAATGAGTTCATGAAGATTTGGTCTTTTGTACAATATTTGTCCTCCTCTCTTTCCATTTCTGTTTTCTTTTCTCCTTATTCTTGCTTGTAGTGGGTTTTGATGATCCCTCAACCTCTGGGTTCACATTCTTACCTCTAGCCTCTAGATGTGTAGCCTGAAGAGATACCACATCTATGCTAGTGGAATTAAACATGAGAATGGTATGTCTTAAATAACTAAGTAGACCACCTATATACTTCAGCAAAGTTTCAGGTGAGTCTAAAGAAATTCCTATAATCAAAGCTCTTTTCCTAAATTCTTGAGTGTAGCCTTGTACACTTTTCCCTTTTAATTGGCGAAGAGTTTTCCAGCTCATCATGGCTTGCTGCATATAGGCTAGTGGATAGAATTTATTTTTAATTGCAGAAAAATTCACTCTAGATAGAGAGAATTTTACCATGCTTCTTCATGTGAGCTTGTGTCCTGCCTTCCCACCATACCAAGGCATTGCCTCCAAGGCGTAGGCTGGCCAGCTGAATCTTACTCTTGTCTGAATCAATACTCTGCACTCTGCAATAAACATCAATCTGTCTAATCCAATTATCCAACTTCTGTACATTCAACTCTCCATCATATATCGACAAATCAAATTTAACATCTGATTTAATCAAAGATGTTTTCTTTTTATTTTCAGGGCTACTAGGAGGTGTGGGAAACTTCTCTTCTTTCCTTTTTCCTTTAGAATGGTCATGGAGGAGAAATTATTCTACTACTTTATCTTCTTTGGAGATTGTTGAATCTTATTCTCTACCTCTCTTAAATTATTTATACATTTCCTCCACCATGACTCTCATGGTCATAAAACTATCCATGAACTAGGAGACTGATTCCAAGGGACTTTCTTCTGACATTTTCCTCTTAGGATAGTCTCTTCCAATTTTAGGGTTAGCTTCAACCAATTCTTCTTCTCCTAATTTAAGCTTTGATCTAGTTAGCATTCATCAACAAAATCTAGCACAATCTTGTCTAACCTTAGTAACCTAGAGCTCTGATACCACTTGATCTGGAATTTATCCACAACAAAGAATTAAAGGTATTACAGACTCATGTGCATGGATGTGCCTATGTTACTTTATTCAACAGATCAATAGGATTATGAAATACATAGACATTGAAGCAGTTAGAGAAAACATGACACGAAAACATGTAAATACAAAAAGTTTAATAACGAGTTCACCCAATGCTCCTCAGCTATGGCTCCTGGTCCAATATTTAGTCATGGCCTCTCTATTATCTTTTCAAAGCAAAGCTTTTACAACAGTGAGCTCAATTTGAGTCTCACTTAAAAGATATAAATCAGTAGAACTCGACTTCGATCCCCCAAGTCTCTGGAGTACACACACTCTCCTTATTGAAACTCGACCTCTATTGGTCACAGTAGTATGAGCCCAATCTGAGACTCATACATGACAGGCCTATGCTGAGGAGTTCACTTGAACCTTTCAAGCCTTCTCTAAAGTACACAGACTCTTTAATTCTCTCTCGCTCTCTCTCGATGTTGCCTTTGCTCTGCATGTCAGCTTGGGTTACTTTCTCTGTTCTTTGCTCTTAGCTTTCTGCTTGCTTTTCTCACTACCTACTTTGTCTCTGTGAGTTCGTGGCTTTAAAGCCAATTTGTTTTCTCACTATTCATTTCCACTTCCTAATGTTCTAGTTCTTTTGCCTTTGTCCATTTGAATTGCCATGTTCTGTGTCATCATCACTGTATAATGCTTCATAGGGAGGTGGCCACTTGTTTCATAACAAACTGAGTGTCAGTTCTCTTGGAAATGTTTAAACGGTCGTTATTTCCATTTAACTCCTAGATTTCCCGTAAACATGATTCTTCTGCCAATTCATTGTTCATTCCAGAACTCAAACTTTATACAACTCACACTGTTTACCCCGTTGAATCGAGTCATCTGTCAAATCGCATGTCCACTGTTGAACTGGAGTCTCCAGATACTATTGTCTCCATCCATATCGGGCGGGTAAGTTGCATGACGTTTACCCGTCCGATGAGAGCAATTTTCTCTCTCTTCCGCCAAACGCATGGCACCCAGTGTGTGGCATCGGATGTGGCATCGGGTAGGACTCGGTTGAAACTCCTTACCGCTTGAAGCCCTTCCTATATCTTGCGGTTTGTGTGTGGGATTGACCTCTGACGGAATCAGCGAATTCCGTATGGTTTTTGACTTTTTAAGTCGAGGTCACTCAAGGCTTTTTCGTCTTTGAGGGGTTTGCGCAACGATATGTGATTAGCGACTTCTCGCTTATTGCATATCAGAAACCTCCCCCGTTTCACAAAAAAACCTCATGTTTTGTTGTTTCGTGGTAGCGTGTGTTACCATGGGCCAACAATCTGTGCACTTGACCGAGGGTCGTCGTTGCTCTGCCCTGTTCACAAATCACAACTCTTCTAAGGGTATTTATGATAAGCTAAACCTTTGTAATTCTTTGAAACTTTGGCATGAATTTTTCAGAGTTATGAAAATTTAGAGAGTTCTTTAGGATCCAATTCACCTCAATTTGAAGTTTCAAAGCTTTGATTGAAATATGAGCTAATTATTTCTCAATTTAAGGACTTTTGAGCTTCACTTAAAAATGGTAGATTTCAATAATATGTAGTGCTCATTGTTTCGGAGGACCAAGATTTTTTTTCAAATATGGAGTGGTATATAGTCTTGACCACAAGACCTATTGCCATGATCTATTTGGAAAACAAATATTTAAAGCAAAGTAAGTGAAAGATTGTCTTGTATAAGAGTGATATACAAAACATAATTCTGAGAGTCAAAGATTACCATATGATTATATATCTCTATTATTTTGTGCAACCAAATGAATGAGTTCCCCGGATGCGGGTGCAAAACACAGTGATTAAGGTGATGGGACGGACATGCAGGGGAGGCCACGTGCACGCCATGCGTAGAGATGACATGGACGCTGGTGGAGAAGGACATTCCCAGAGGTTTGATTTAGGTGTCACGGGACGGTAGCCAAGGAGCATTTACGCTCCACCCACTTTCGGCTGCGCAATAGAGCTCGGCTCCACGGCACTCTTGAAGACCTTATTAATGGAGGGCAACCCTCGAGGCAGAGAAAAGGATATTATATACAGTGGCAACAGAGGAGTTACCATGTTCATTTGGGGAGTGTCTAGGGTTCTTATGCTGCCTCTCGTGCTAACATATTCGAGCCCTAGTTTGATTCCCGAGCTTGTATACGCTCCTCTCGGCTTCGTGCATCCCAATTTAGCTCTTTATAGCCGTGTTAATATGGTGAGGCCTCGGCAGCGGATGTTGAGTCATTGCAACTCCAACCGAGGAGGGTGCTCGTGCCCTTTAGCCGAGGCAGAGACCTTTCCCCACTGTCGCTACCATTGCCATTGCCCCCATTTGGGAGGTGCTAGCTCTCTTAGGCACAACCAATATCTCAAGGCAAGCTCACCTCGGTCTTCATCTTCGCCTCTTTTAGGCTCAGATGTCTTCACCTTCAACAACCCTTTGAAGTCTTCACCTTCAACAACCCTTTGAATTGCCCCCGGATTAACGCCCACATCTCTATCCTTTTCATTGATGAAGCCCACTACGAGGGCGGAACGAGTGCTCCTCAAGAATTCGTTGCACTAGTTGATATTGCAAAAACCATAGAACTACCCTCTGTGGACAAGGGGAAGGCAACGGAACAGCCACACCTTGAGACAAAGGAAGACGAGACGAAGCCGGAAGCGGCCGAAGCGAAAGAAGGCCAAGCTGAGGAAGAGGAAGAATATGGATGGTGCCCAATTGTGGAGGAGGTGCCCTAATGTGCTGCAAGGTTTGAGGTCATGTTGCTCCCAAGGGATTATGGTTATTCCTTTCTTTTTGGTTATGTCCATGTGTCCAAATGTCTCTCACATGTTCAATGTTAAACCCCCATTTTTATAAAAATGAGCATTTATTTGCACATCTAAACTCAGTAATAATTTAGCAATATTGAAAAATTCATGAATGAATACATAGTACAAGTTCCCTTAGTTGGGGTGGAGAATTATGCATGATAAGAAGTTGTCTTTTTCTTCCATTTTTAAGTAGGTTTAGATCAAGCTAGCAAAGTAAATATGAAGGATTGACAAACTAGTTAGAAATTATTAGAGACTTCAATATTGCTAATTGATTTGCACTCTCCATTTTTATTATTGAGACTAATGCCCTTTCTTAGTTTGAATTGTTTTCTATGTGCCTCCACATCACCCCTAGAATGGAGAGGTCATGCAACAAGTGAAGTAAGGTCAATTTTAAACCATTTACTTTGGACAATAGATAAACTAGAGTAGGGTCAATGAAATATTTTTAACCACACATAATCCATTCCATGCAATAATAATTTGGCTCATCATTCCATAAAGGGATGTATTATCTTTTTGTGTTTTACAATGAAAAGCCCTAGGATTTAATAAAATGTTATAATATTCCAATAAAAATACATTTATAATATAGAAGTTGTATCCAACTACAAATCTTATATTTCAAAAATATTTTATTAAATAAATTAAGACATAAATGATAATACATATCACATTGATGAAAATATACATAATTTGAATGTTATATATAACTACAATTTTTTATATTTTGAAACTATTTTATTTAAAAAATTAAAACATAAGCAATGCTAAATGCATAATAACAAATTAAAATAAAATATAACCAATAGAAATTTTTAATTATTTAGATAGACCACTGAATTATCATTGTTGACAATGATTTAAAAAATATACATATATATAATTCTTAAAATTTAGTAGCATTGAGATAAATTCAATTCTCACATGCACACAACACCATCAAAATAGGATCAAATAACTTTAAAATCATAAAAATGAAATTCTACTATCAAACTTAGGTTAATATAGAATTATATTTTCAAAAGCATATTGTAGCCAATGACCTTTTTCAAAAGCTTCTAGCAGCCATTGAATATCATCCCGTGCTACCATTTTTTTCTTTATTTAGATGAGGTTTTAAAGGATTTTGTGGAAAATATATGAGGCTTGGGTTATCTCACTAAAAAAAACTTGAATGGTTGAAGGAATGAATCCATTTTTTGTTGGGGAAATGAAAGTTTAGTTTCCTTACATGAATAAGGTGATGACCAGGAGATCAATGATGGAAAACCTTTGCTATTAATTTCTTTTTGAAATATAAATGGGTTGATTACATGCATTGTGGCCAAAATAGAAAAGCTCATTGTCCAAGACTACAAAGAAAGGACCCCAAAACACTTGTGTGACCAATTATAATAGGTGTAAAAAATTGTGAGATGGAAATTCCATAATAAACTAAGAGGGAAAAAAGAAAAACTATATCAACCCCCCAAAAAAGAGAAACTAGCCACTCAAGACCAAAATTTTCATATCAGAAAAATAAATGCCCTAGGGTAAAAACCAATTGTTTCATATACATGCAAGCATGCATATAACTTATGAGATAGAGATAGATAGCTTTTGGATGTGATAGACAATAGAATATTTGAAGTGGATATTATCATTTTGTAGAATTTGCCATAATTTCTAGTCTCTAACTAACTAGTAGACCTACTTCTTAGCAAGTATACAAGTGTTTATGTTTCATCCTAAATATGTACTATTAATTTATTTATAAAATTAAAGGATTCCATATCTATTTTCAGAAAAATCCTAATGGTATAATCTGTAATACACATAATTTCTTTTTCAAAAACTCAATCAATAGAGTCTACATTTAGTACATTATTCCTATCAATATCAACTCCTTAAAAATTTTGTTCAATCCATGTTGAAATGGAAGATTTTATGAACTCCTTGCATTTAGTACATTATTCCTATGAATAACAACTTCTCTTCTCAAAAGTATAGTTCAATCCATGTTGGAAAAATGGATTTTATTATTTTCAATCCAAGTTGAAAAAGTGTTGAAATAGAGAGAGCAGAGAGAGCAATTGATTGCACACAACAAACCACACATAGATAGTTTTATTGATCACCACATGTACAAATATATAGGACATAAATTACAGAGTTCTATACATGTAAATCAGGACTCCAAATCATTAGATAGGAATCAACATCTTCTAAATTGGAGCTTAGGGACTCACACTCACAAGTACACATCACATGGAAGTATTATTTCCAACTTGATGCTTACATGGAAAACTTTAAAAACACATTTTACAACAACAATATGTTATATGTATCAGTGGTAGTCACTGAAAACTTTAAAAACACTTATTACAACAACAATATGAATCTCCATTTAAAACAGCATAACAGATAATTGACCATTCTAGACCTCCCTGCTGGAGCACAACTGGTCAGTCTAGACACTGAACCATCCTATGATCTTCCCCTGTATTCCCTAGTTATAAAAAGGCAGTCTGAATAAAAGAAGATTCAGAATTCAATTTTACAAAATGACCTCTTAAACACAACAAAATAACCTATAAACAAATTATATATAATCAAATTCTTGATATGTTCTTGTATCACCTTATGCATAAAAACCACCCATTTAAAATTATGCTAATCTGTTTTATAATTGATTTCTCATTTGATTTTTCACATTGATAATAACAGACCACATAATAAACATCACACTTTTAATATCAAATCTACATAAATATATTGGTGCTGAGCATATCAACATGTAAACACCACATCTCTGCAAGGATTTGGTTAGAAAAGAAAGCCCATTATGATTTGTGGGCAGTGGAATTGATGGATGAATGATTTGTGGGCAGCCATAAGTTTGTTCCCATGAGCCCATTCAATGAATGATCCGCTTGGTCGGCGGCCTTTTGAGTTGATCTCCTGAATTGTGCTAGAATCAGTTGGCTTCTGAGGTATCCTCAACACGATAACCAAGACGGTGGAATCAATGGATGAATGGGCACTTCTCGGATAACTATGAGTTGAGAGAATATCTAACAGCGTAATTCTCTTCCTATGATACGATGCTCAACTTTTTAATATTCACTGCGCAAATCTGAAAACTGAATAACGATAGCATAAAAAGGGTTTTAGCCATCCTGAGATTCAGATTTGCCAAACTCTATTACACCGTCTGCAATGAATGTAGAGACCCCGTTTGGCCAAATCCGACATCCACATGACATCATGGCAGTGCTCTAATTGCCATTGCCTTCGCCATTGAGGAGCTTCAACGAAGTCATTCCGACCTGGAGCTTCCATGAGAAGCTGAATCACCCTGCAGGATGCTCTCCACTGCAGCTAGACATGAGGAACTCATTTCTTGCCAAGCCTGAATAAATCTGGACGACAAGCCTTGCTGACGCTGAGATGAATAATCGTCAGAGGGATGGATCCGGTCCATAGAAAATAACATCCATTTGTTTTGACAAAACGAACATAGATCCATTATGCACAATGTTTGACGGGACAGAACAGGCAGAGGGAAAGTTTTGACAGAACGTCTAGATGAAATCGAGACAGTAGTTAAACAGACCTTCCAGATCTCACTAGCAGTAGATCGCCTAATGGAAATCTCCCTTCAGTTTTTAACGAAACTAGAAGATCCCGACAACATTCAGATCTATAGATCTCAGAAACATCATATTTCACGAAACAATTTAGATCTACACATTGCCTCACCACAGAAATCAATTATCACACATCTATATTAATGTATCTATGTACGGAGCAATAACACTGAAGACTCACATTTTCTTGGTTTGCAAATATAGAGAAAGCAGAGAGAGCATTTGATTGCACGCAATAAACTACACTTAAATATTTTTCACATCATATCACATCAGGATTTACACATTTACATCACATCATACCACATCAGGATTTACATCACATCACATCAGCATTTACATCCTGCAACACATTTACATTACATCACATCACATACTGTCACATACTGCCAACTACCTGAAAACATTACTTCCAACAAAATCTAATAATATGTTTTTCTTTTTAGTCATAAACATGATCACAAGAAAAAATAATTTAGCCAGAGAAAGAATGTACCTAAGCCAAACCAATGAAATATCACAAAGAAAAATGGAAGCTGTCAAAATAACTGAATGCAAAAATCATATTTGTGTGAATTTCTCTTCATTCTCCCATTCATGTTCATTCAGCCTTAGTTTTTCGTTCAACATTTTACTGATCATGTACGGATACATATCCAATGTATCCGTAACTTTATCTCATGAATACTCTCAGCTGCTCCATAGCTCAATGCATGGTGCCAGTATTTACGTAGTCAGAGACAAACGAAAGAATTGATCACACAAAAACAAAAACTAGAATATCCCTGCTCGGGTTGGTGCTTCTGATCTCCACGAGTTTAGTTCCAAAGCTTCATTCGGTTTGGTACAGGTGCCATAGAACTTCGGTCTCAAAAAACGATACTCACCTCACAAGTCTCGAATGTGACTCTCCTCAAGTCCAGAAAAGATCTATCAAAAAAATTCTGCAATTAAAGCTACAGGATTGAAAAAACGATACTCACCTCACAAGTCTAGAATGTGAATTCTCCTCAAATCCACAAAAGATCTATCAAAAAAATTCTGCAATTAAAGCTACAGGATTGAATTTAGTAAATAACGCACATCTGGACAGCAGTAACAAGTCTGAGGTTCTTCTTCTATTAACAATATGTGAGCTTTTCTTCTTCTTGATATCTACAGGACTGAGATCTAACAAGGCCGCAGGTGAATATTTCAGTAGTAGTGGACAGTGAGGGATAGCGGCTAAGACTTTCAAAGCAGGGATAAAGATCCAACCATAATCTTTAGATTTATAAATAAGAATTGGTTTGTCTCAAACATGTCAAAATATATTCAGTTCTGGTACATAACCAAAAAAACCTAAAAAAATTGTACTTGGAAATTTTACATACCTTCATTTCCTTAGCTCCATTTATAATGATTATTTGTCAAAATATATTCAAGCTCCGGTACATAACCAAAGAATCTTAAAAAAAATTGTACTGGGCAATTTTAAATAGCTTCATTTCCTTAGCTCCATTTCTAACACTTGAATATTTCATAGATGCAAAAAAATAGAATGAATCTCAAGCTTGCTAAGCTCACTTTTGAGGAAACTTGCAGTGAAGAAATTGAAACATAAATGATGATACATATCACATCAACGAAAATCTAATTATAGTCTAACTATAATCTTAATCAGGATTCCTAATCAGCATGAGAAAATAGCTTTCTACAATCCTAACCAGAAAATATCTTTCTAGATGTTGAATACATCTAGTATCCCATCCCAATCATAGAAAAGAGGTATTTTCAGCCCTCCTCTTCCACCACTCCTGGTTCTCCTCCAACACTTCCACCAGGCTGTCCTAGTCCTGGTCCACCAGGTTGTCCTTGCCCACCAGGCTGTCCTCCTTCCACCAAGCTGTCCTCCTCCTCCACTTCCCCCAAGGGCTGTCCTCCTTCCACCAGGCTGTCCTCCTCCTCCTCCATCACTTCGACCAGGCTGTCCTCCTCCTCCACCACTTCCACCACCCTGTCATCGTCCTCTAGTCCACCAAGCTTTCCATCCACCCAGCTTTCTGGGTCACTATCTAGTTCTACAGAATCCCAAGGAGTATAATCATTGTATTTTGCTGGCCTTTTCCTAGGTCTTCCCGATGTTGCTGCCTCACCATTGTTAACTGGAGCAACAACTTGTTCATGATATTCTGGGCTTGACTGTAATCCATGCTCTGAGTCTTTTTTCTGGTGAGCACTCATTTTCCTTTGTTCTAGATCTGTGAGGCTTGTGAATGAACCTCTGAGTTTTTAAACCTCTAAAATATTCAATACTAGTTTGCAAATGAGCTTTTGATTCCTTGATTATCTTCCTTCCTTATTTATGGTGCGCTCTAAAATAGAGTCTTCCACTTTGCTTTAACCTAGAATCTTCTATTTTGATTATATTTTAAATACCATGGTTACAAAAAAATATTTTAAATACCATGGTGAATATCATAATTCATTACCATAACTAATGGTTGTATATGGTAAAAGTTATTTGTACAATAAGATTTTTATTTAGTTTTCTTTTAGAGTTCAAATACCATGGGTGGTTATGAAGGTTTATCAAAACCATGGGCTTGTTAACCACCAACAATAAAAAAACAATTATTCACTTTGGCTATTCAACCACATCTACCCCTATCACAAATATCACATTTCTCTAGATTTATAATAATATGTTTGACTAAAACACCCTTTCCCTATCAAAATTTACCTAATTTGGGAAATTTGCAACCATCAAGAAAAAATAGCTTAAAAATTGTAGGTTTTTAATATCATGGGGTTGTTAACTAGCAACAATAAAAAACAATTATTGATAGTGCCTATTCTACCACATCTAAGTGTATCATAAATGCCACATTTCACTAGATTTATAAGAATATGTTTGACTAAAATATGTGCTCCCTATCAAGATTTATCCAATTTTTGAAATTTGCATCCATTACTCAAAAAAACCCTTAAAAATTGGAGTCCACTACATAGGGGCGGGAATGTTTGGATTGTCAAAAGTGTCAAAAGTGGCCACATTAAAAAAATTTCAAAAAATCTTGTAGATGCACTGTTTGAATGATGTTTTTGAGGGTGGAAATGGATTCAACACCATCAAAAAGTTGTAGGGCAGCTAAAATTATGAATTTTTAGAGCTTTTACTTGGATTTACAAAAAATGTGACTGGAATTTCCATAACTTCAAGGGCAAAAAAACATAGACTATCCCTTAAAAATTTGTCCACTTTTAATTGTACATGGTTTCTGTTTTGTTTTCTTACATTATTCAAGTACCATGGGTAGATACCATAGTTTACCATAACTAAGGGTTTGTTAAAGGCCAACAATGAAAAATATTTATTGAGTGTGGCTATTGAACCATGTCTACCTCCATCACAAATGTCACATTTCTCTAGATTTATAAGAATTCTTTTAAGTGGAATATGTGCTCAATATAAAAAAAAATAATCAAATATGTGGAATTTGCAACCATCACAAAAAAAAACTCTAAAAAAACTGTGGAATTTGAAATGTATATAACTTCAGTTCATGGACTTTGTTTCTAATGATTTATTTTTTCTAATTAGGTATTTTTTTAGGGATCTAGCTATTGTAAGTGACGAATGTGGGTAAAAAAAATTTAGATTTTTTTTTGGAAAATGTTGTAGGTGTTTGAATAGTGTTTTTGATGGTGGAAATGGATTAAACATCATCAAAAACCTAAAATTTTGAAGTTTAACAACTATAATTTAAATTTACAAAAATCTTCTGGTTATTTTATCTAAATAGAAGTGGAATTTCCATAACTTTCGGGACAATTCTTGGCTTTGTTATACTAAGCTATTTTATTTTCCAAATTATGCACTAAAAATTTACTAAATATTTCATAAATTGACCTAACTATTGTCACACTATGAGTCCCTAGACAATCAAAAAGTCCAAAAAAATACACTTGTATTTATTATCATGACAAGGTGCACTGAAAATGATCATTGTTGTATTATAAACACATATTTTGAAATCAATATAATATAAAATATCCAAAAGGAAAGGAAAAGCAAATGTTTTTAGTGTGAACATCTTATCTTAATGGAATGCCAAAAGTTTAACATGTAATGACAAGTAATGCACACTTCTCAAAAAGTCAAAAAGTCAATTTTTAAGGTAACACTATTATTAGACCTAGATTATGGGAGAAGTGTAAATTTTGTATAGTTGTAAACATTTAAATATTGGCTCAATTAATAATAAAAAAGAAAAATAATAAATAAAAAGTTAAAGCCATATAAATAAAGCTACTCTCAAGTATGACCTTAAATATTTAAATGTTGGTTCAATGAATAAAAAAGGTTAAAAGTAATACAACTAATAAAATTAAATTTGTTGTTATATTTTGATTTTTTTTTTATTAATAAAATTAAGAACAATTTTTTAGATAAAAAATTAACCTACTTGCCAAGTTAAAAAATATAAGTAGTAGCTATAAATTAGAGACCATTTTGCATTGAAAATTAAAATAATGATTCCATCACCATATTTAAATTTAATTAATAATAACATAGAACTCAATTATTACAATATGTCCACATGGGGTAGCTCAAGCTGCAAGGGCCCTAGAAATGAAGTCTCACTAACCCGAAGTCTTGGGTTCAAATCTTGGGCTACCCAAGTCTCACTGAACCCGAAGTCTTCTCTCGGCTACCCTTCCCCTGTAGAGGGGTACATAATGGACATGTAAATTGGAGAGTCCAGCCCCACCTTACAAAAAAAAATTATTACAATATGAAAATATTCTTAACAATCATCCCCACTTGATGGTGTAAATAGACTTTATTACAATACCATGGAGCAATACCATGGCTTATCAATACAACATGGTCAAAAACCATAACTGATTTCACAATCAAAATATTTTATAACAATAATAAGAGTGCATATTCACCCCCACTTTACTATGAATATTATTAAAATGTAAATAAAATTTGTTATTGGTCAATACTACCACTTATCAAAACTAGATGCCGAAAAAAAATAACTTATTTCAAAATCAAAATATTTTATAAATATTTTATTTTATTTTTTATAAATATTCTTTTGTGAAAACCAATCGTGAGTACAAGTTGAAGAACCAATCCAACTTAGTATGTGCAGAGAGCTAATTCTGATTAATGCCTCGAGTCAAACCAAAAATCTTTTGTTATATTTAAATTATTATTATTCTAAAAAAATTAGTTAAATCAGGTAAATTATTTTAAGAAAAGTATTCATATTGTTAATTTTAACTAAAGTTTCTTGTTTATTAATAAATGTTATATTATATCCAAACCTAAATAATTCAAATTAAAATAATATAATAGTACATCATATATTTATTTAATAAATTTTTTATTATCATTTTAAATCTAATGGACCGATTGAAATTAAATTATTAAATTTTAAACTAATTTAATAATTTATATTTATTAATAATCTACCATTAGATTTAAATGATAAATAAATATATGATGTACGAGTAATATTAAGTGAGTTTGAGTGAGTTAGTTTTTTGTATATATATATACATTTATTAATAAACAAGTACATTAACAAATGAATAATTTAATTATAGAATTTACCTAATTTAACTTACTTCCATGAATAATAGTAATTTACATCATTATATATTTTTAACTTACTTCTAAGAATAATAGATTTACATCATTATATATTTTTTGCGGGAGGCATACCCATGCTCAACACATAAGCTAAATTTACATGTACAATGACCAAAAGACATGTCCACATATGATTGATGATGAAACCATGATTGGATGATTGTCTGTATGATCATAGAAATCATACATTATGATCTTGTATTACTCTTGAAATCACAACCTCGAGGAAACTAGATCTAAGGTCTTCGTTCGACATCTGTGGATTCCCATAATATTATTCCTCTTTGATATCAAAGCATCATTTTGCTGCTTCGAGATGGATAACATAAGCACTTAGGATGGGGAAGCATGATTGATAGCAACTAGATTAGCTTTTGGGTTTGGAAATGGATCAGTCAATACTCCTAAGGTGCTTGAAGTTTTAAAAATTTCTTGACCTCAACTTGATGTGGACAATTTTTCGTATAATGGTCCTCATTACATATGAAACATGGCTAATTAGGTTTCTTTTGCCCATTAGGGTTTTTAGAAGATTTTTCAGGAGTTGAATCTTCCCGTTTCTTCTTTTTGTTCTTCCCTTTCTTCTTGCCCCCTAGTTGCTTTGGTTCTTTGCCATTGACATATGACATGGCATTAACCTCCGAGGAAGGAAGTTTGTCATTTTCTTTTTTACTAGAAACTTCAAGGGCTTTACGAGATTAAGCCTTTGCGGTTTGCGTACTTGAGGTACCAATCACGCCATCACCGGCGTGAGAGTCCTTGTTTGGTTTCGGAGGGGGAAGAACAGAAAAATCTGGTCTAGGAGTGTGAGGGATTTTGTCGTAGAGAGTGTGAGACTGAGTAGAGATCAAGTCTAAATATTGTGCATCAGCAATGACTTGCTCTTCAGTGACAACCCCTCCTTTCACCACATCTTCCATAATAGAAGGTAATAATGACTTAATAAACCACTGAGCTAGAAGCTAATGAGGAACATACATCTTTACCATTCGACGATGACGTCACCACTCATGAATATGATCAAATATGTGAGTGATTGTTGTCTGTTTAAAGTTGGTAAGGAGTTATGTTCCTTTTTCGTACCTTATGGGTAACTGAAAGTGGGTTAAAAAGGTAGTGGCAAGGGCACTGAAGTTATCAAATGAAGCTCTAGGAAATTCGATGTACCATTTCGCTACCAGACCAGTTATCATTCGCTGAGAAAGGCGAAGCCTAATTGAATCATCATTGAGGGTGTTGGATGAACACCACAAATGAAAGGTCATTACTTGATTCGATGGATGTTCACCTAGATTTCCATTGAATTTAGGAATATCTGAGGGAAGTTTATGAGAAATCGCTGGCCACCAAGGGGCGTAAGAAATTGGATCATTTCTTAACCGGTTCAAATATGGTAATTCTAGAGTTGCTACAAAGAGCAACTGTTGATTCAGGTTTGGCAAAGCATATCCAAGATAAGATGGGATCGCGTGAACAGTAGGTCTTTGCATAATAACATAATGTATCTAATGCTGATAACTTTGATAAGGTTGATGGACATAATCAGTATAGAATGGTTGATGATAACCGTTTTGAAAATGTCGTTGTCCATTACCTAAAGAGCCTTGTTGCTCAGGTCCTTGGTAAGCTTGCTCAAATTGGGGTTGTTGATATTACACTAGCCATGGTTGAACCATTTGCTATTGCCCGATATTGGATGATTGTCCAAGATGCAGAGTGATAACACCCGTTTGAGCCTGAGTTGTTCCAGTTAAGGAAGCACTAATATGAGATTGTGATTGAGCTGTACATGTGACAGAGTCATGATAGCAAGTGCAGTGGTAATATCTCACACAGGTTGGGTTGGTTGCATTGAATATACAACCCTTGGTTATTGAGGCAGTATTGGTATGCAACCACTGGATGTAATTCCAGTTTGACTTGAATTTTGTTGTGAGCTCTCATACGGTTGTTCTCCAAGAGGGAAAAAAGAAAAATCATACTGCCCCCATATGGTGGAAATCCAGTGCTAAAAGGATAGATGGGTCTTTGAAGACCAGGCTACCCAAATTGAAATTGGTATGTAGGATCAATTTGCTGAGCTTCAACATAATAAATGCCAGATAGGATCTTGGAGGATCCAATGGGAATAGACCATGTCGTTGAAACAGTCCATGGGTGGACTCCATCTAGTGATTGATAACTAGTTGGGACAGATGATATACCAACAAACATCGTAGGAGTGGTAGGAGGAAGTTCTGCCACGGTTGTATCACATGACACAATCCTAGATGTTGATGGTTGTTTACACATATTTAGTCTATCCAAAATATTTCCTATTGATTCGATGGGAACTTGTGATGAAGAATGATTAAAAGAACCAACTTCAGGAATAGAAGGATATAAGTGGATCCCAACTCCAAAATGCAATGGAGTACTCGATGGAAGATCCTCCACAACTTCTTCTATGGAAATCAGTCTAGGTGGAAGAGGAAGACCGTGAGGTCCATAAAATATTTCTGGAGCCGAAGAAGGTATAGCTTCTGTAATGGCAGATACTGGAGGGGTGACACCTTCTGAACTCTGGGACTCAATTTCCAAATGTTCACGTAAGTGAAATTCAATTTCTAGACCAGCTCTTGTTGGAACTGTTTCAGGTATAGAAGCGTCTACCATTACACTAGGATGAGTTCTAATGTCCTCTTATAACTGCAAAACTTCTTCTGTAAAGGAAGATATACCAGAAATGATGAGAGTAAGTGTAGCCTCTCATGATGTTGAAACACAAGTTTCAAATAAACCAAGAGAGGTGGACTCAGATAAATGAGACCTTTTTGCCCGCCCAGAATGGTTTTGTTTCCAAAGTCAAATAGAGTTGACTCACTAGCCTCCACGAACGATGGGGTTTTGATTGACTTTCTTCCATGATTGCAGATTACTTGATCAACTCAAAATTAAAAAGGGGAAAATGTTATTCCGAATTAAATAAATTTTAATGACTCTTTGACAGAACTTTGCTTTTTTAATTTTTAAGAGTCGAGAAAAAGCTAAAGATGACTCTAGTCGCCTTCGATTTTTAATAAGCCTAAAGTGACAAGTGCTGAGATGGACCTTTTCTTTTAAGGAGTCGAAAAGGAACGAATGTGACTACTCTAGAAATCTAGATAGAGGGATTACCAAACCAATCACAAAACTGCAAAATACACCTTGGTGGTAAATTAAAGAGAAATTACCAAGGACTTATGTACGACAGTCAATCTTCCCGAATGATGTGTTTAGTGCATTTTGATTGATAGGGCGATAGAAATGGCTTCCTAAGGATAAAGGATATCACCCTATTGTGGTCTCTCAATATATACTCGATGGTACAGGAAGCACAAGTCCGTACTACCACTTGTCGCATTGAAGAGGAGGAATCACCCAAGCTTTGATGAAAACGATAGTTACCAGGTTTTACGATGCCAGAATATGTCTCTAGCCTAAACCTCTAGATGTGTTGTGTTAGGTTCCAAAGAATTTTTATGTTCATTGAGGTTTATTTTAGAGTTGATCTTTTTTAGAGGTTGGTATTTCAAGGTTCAGCATGTTATGTAGATGTAAAATTCCTAAATATGCAATCTAAAATGTTAAATAGTAGTTTGTTTTCTTTTAGCAATGAAAATCCTAGCTACTAAGGAAAGAAGAGTACGATTCTTTCAACAGAGAGCAAAGAGCACATGCTAAATCCACTTTTCCTAAATCATTTTCCGCATGCAGTCTAAATGCAAATGCACATGCATGTATTTTTTTTTTGTTTCCTTAATGTGATAATGCCAAAAAGGAAAACTAAGTACAGATCTAAACTATTTTCTTCAAAGTGACACTTCAACAATTTCTTTTCAAAATGAAAGGAAGACTAAAACAACACTTTCAATTTCGAATGGAAAACTTCTTTCGACACTTCAAATATTGACAATTCAAATCAAATATAATGGAAAAAGTACAATCGACTATCTAGAAGAGGAAGAATTTATGACACTCTTTTTTTGACTCAAAATGACAGTTACGACACTTCTTTACATCAAAAAACAACAGTTCGATTAAGCTACTTTTGACAAAGGAGGAATGTAAATGATGAAAAATACATAAAAACATTCACAAATCCAGATCAATGGAGGCTGAATAATGTAAAGGAAGGCTTCAACAATGATATACTAATCATAAGCAGCAAAACTACTGAATAGAGCTAAAAACAAGGAGGAAAAAACTAAATTCGAGAGAGAGAGAGAAACAATATCATTCAGTCATCGCACCTGTCCTTAAGGGAAACAGGGATGCATCTCACTTGCAACACATGGGACGTGTGATGCATACAGGCTACCAGTTACAGACAGTGTGATGGACCAGGGAACAAAACTGAGTTTGGTTTTTGCTCAAAATTTGCAGCTAAGTTCAGTGATTTAGGCTGAGCTATGATAGACAGTACAAACAAAGTACAAGGGTATGATCTTGTGAGGTTATTGAGCTACCACAAGGGCACTTAGGATGTTTACAAGTGAGATTTTCAATTCATAAACCAACTCGGAGGTTGACTGAAGAGACATTGATCTACTTTGAAGTTGCATAGCAAAAGTAGTTCGAAGGCTAGCTAGCTTAACTTCAGGCTCTGTCTGTAGTTTATAAAGCAAACAATAATAATAAACAAACAAACTATTCATTCCCTAGCGAAGTCACCATTTTGTTTCCAAGAAAACTAGTGTCTTTTAGATTTGATAGTCCCACTAAGATGGGTAGCTATCTTAGAAACAAACAATTCAAAGCACTTCGAGATTTCCTTTATGTATGATAGATAAGAAAGAAGCAAAGAGGACCAACCTATATCTTCCTCTTGGCTCCTTGCTTGTTTCCTCTCTCCCTTGATAGAGCTTCCCACTCTTCTCTTACTTTTCCCACTTTAGAGTATACCTATAGAGGCAAAGCAACAAAACATCATCAAAGCATCTCAATCTATGACATCATAAACAATGCAGAATCAGAAATACATTGACCATACAATTGCATCTATAAATAACAAGATTCACAAATACACGATTATATGGAGGAAAACACAAAAAACTTTATTGATATTAGAAATATAAGAGAGGATTAAAACCTAGCTGTTTGATCTAGCATCATCCTCCCAACGTCAAAGCCCTCTTCACCTCATGAAAAGTGAGATCACGAAACAATACAATGTCTCTTCTCAAAGAGAAACCAATAGCACTTCCTTACAAATTACAAAATTCCAGCCTCAAGATCTCTGAGATGAGGGATCCATTTATAGATATTTGCAAAGGGGTTGGGTTTAGGGTTATTTAACGAGTCTGAAAAGAGTTTAAAGGAGGCTTTTTTTTTAGGAACGAGTGGCGTTTAGGGTAGCAACTAATTTCGAGTAAGCTTGGAACTTCTCAAAACATGGTGTTGTGAAGAGGTTGGCTAATAGGACCACTCGTCGCAGTTGTTCTTCAAAAGGGTAAACAATCAAGTGGAAGCGTTTGATCGGCCAAAAGAATGGAGGTGATGGCAGAACACAACCAAGGCACAAAAGGCTAATAGAATTGCAATCACAAAGGTTGTTCACTGAAGGGGGGCTTATTTTTTAATGAGCTTGAACCTTGTGGTAACATATGCTTAGTGGCGGGTTTATTTTTTCACGAGCTTGAACCTTGCAGAAACATTGCTCATTTTGTGGTCAAAATGTTTAATTAATAGTTTAGCACATATCATATTCTTTCGTCGGTCGTTCAACCTACTCAATTACTCCATGAAACTGATTAGAAATACATACATATGAAAAAATGAATTAAAACTACCATTTTACTTGAAGCACGTGAACAGTAAACATAGAAGTAGTTTTGCCTCTCATTTTCATCATTCTATTTTAAATTTGGGATTTTGGAGCTTTCGAGTGGTTTTCCCCTTCAAATTACACTAGTTGATTTCAGGAGTTCTGGTGGAATACTCTCTACGCCGTGAGGGCCACGTAGGAGCTAACCGTGAGCTCTTCAATTTTATACCATCCTTCTTTCATTCTGAGCATGTTTTTAGACATTTATGGGCCCTTGGAGTTTGAACAACTCGTTCCCCAACCATCACATCTTTCTAGTATCAAAAGGTGTGATTCATACTGAGATGCCAATTGGCCAGTTAGTATGCATCCCACCTTGTTCAAAGGCAGGGTGCGATGGGCATAGAAGGGCATCTATTTTCAGTGGTTTTTCATCAAAATATTTCTTATTTTTGCTCAAAATTGGATCCTAAGTTATCTTTTGTTTGCATTTCAGATTTTGCTGGACCAAGATGGTCGTCACATGGCGTGAACATGAACATCAAGAAGAGGACATGATTTCCTTACACGACCCACGCATGGTTGTTTCATTAAGAAATTGTGGTTTGTTGAAGTTCTAAGCTTACCCAAAACCAGTTGCTACCCTAAACACCACTCGTTCCTAAAAACCGAGCCTCCTTTAAACTCTTTTCAGACTCATTAAATATGAAAATATCGTCAAGCTATTGGCTTTTCTAGCTCATTAAATTAATCAAAACCAGAGATTCTAGGTTCGATCCCGAGTGGAGTCTCCATTTTGTTTCTCGAAAAACTAGTGTCTTTTCGATCTTCTAGTCCCATTGGGATTGGTAGCTATCCTAGAAACAAACAATCAAAGAAATTTGTGATTTCCTCTATGTATGATAGATAAGACAGAAGCAAAGGAACCAACTTGGATGTTCCACTTGACTCCTTGCTTGATTTATCTCTCCCTTTACAGAGCTTGCAACTCCTCTCCTACTTGTCCTACTTAGAGAATATCTGTAGAAACAAAGTAACCAAACACCATCAAAGCATCTTGATCTATTATATCATAAACAATGCAAAAGAAAAAATACATTGAGTAGACAATGGCATTCACAAATACACGATTGTATGGAGGAAAACTCAAAGAACTTTATTAAAATAGAAGGGAGAATTACAACCCATCTATCTAATCTAACATCATTGTCCTAGCATCAAAGCCCTCTTCACCTCATGAAAAGTAAGATCACTCAACAATACAATGCTCCTTCTCAAAGACAAACTATCAGCACTTCCTTGCAAATTACAAAATTCCAGCCTCCAGATCTCTCAAATGAGGGATCCATTTATAGATGTGTGTAAGGGTGCGAGTCATCTGTGGGTTTCTGATTAGTGTCATTCCACTTGTTGTTTTTTGTTCCACTTGGACATTTCTTGGACCTCTTACTCATCCCTCGGTGAATTCAGAGAGGCAAGTGTCATAGAGGAAGTTTCTAGAAGATTCCATGAGCATCCACTTAGCAAACAATCTTGGACATTTGTCCATCCTCGCTCATCATACCCTACATAATGCCTGATCAGTATGCATCACACCTAGCTAGTGTAGCAATCAATATGCATCACACCCTGAGAGTGGAGTAGTCAGTATGGTCTTGTTCTCACCAGTTCTAAGTGGTTTTTTAGGTGGAACTTCTCGGGAATGTTGTAATGAGTTAACCATAATCCTTTAGGGTATGAAACAACACTTTTAAGAGCCCTTAGTTTATCAACATATAAGGTTGAGGTTGCAGTTCCCAAATATGTCTATAGCAGTAGGTCACCTCGGCTTACTTTCTCTGTCCTCTGCTCTTCGCTTTCTACTTACTTTTCTCACTGCCTACTTTGTCTCTATGAGTTTGTGGCTTTAAAGCCAATTTTCTTTTTGACTATTAGTTCCCACCTCTCAGTGTTCTGGTTCTTCTACCTTTGTCTATTTGAATTCCCCTGTTCTGCATCATCATGATTGTGTAATGCTTCATAGGGAGGTGGCCACCTGTTTCATAACAAATTGAGTGTGAGTTCTCTTGGAAATGTTTGAACGATTGTTATTTCCATTTTACTCCTAGATTTCCCGCGAACATGATTCTTCTGCCAACTCATCATTCATGTCGAACTTCAAACTTTATACAACTTAGCCTCTTTACCCCATTAAATCCTGTCATCCGTTAGATTTCATGTCTGTCGTCGATCAGGAGCCTCGAGGTCGTACGGTCTGCATCCATATCAAGCAGGTAAGTTGCATGACATTTACCCATCCAATGCAAGTGGTTCTCTCTCTCTCTCACCGTACCCATGGCACCCACTGTGTAGCATCGAGCAGGACTTGGTTGAAACTGCTTACTGCACAAAGCCCTTCGAATATCCTATTGGCTTGTGTGTGGGACTCGCCTTTGACGGAATTAGCGAATTCCATACGGTTTTTGACTTTTCGGGTCTCGGTCACTTGGGGATTTTTCCATCTTTGAGGGGTTTGCCCAACGATATGCAATTAGCAACTTGTCGCTAATCGTATATTAGAAACGTCCCCTGTTTCACAAAAAAACCTTTTGTTTTGTTGTTTCATGGTAGCTTGCATTACCATGGGCCAATGGTTTGCGCGCTTGACTGGGGGTCCTCGTTGCTCTATGCTATTCACAAATTACATCTATTTTAAGGGTATTTCTGATAAGTTCGACCTTTGTAAGTCTTTGAAACTTTGGCATGAATATTTTAGAGTTATGAAAACTTAAAGAGTTCTTTAGGATCCAATTTGGATCACGACTTTCCCACTAAAAAATATTTTGGACCACCAAAAGTTGGTTTTTAAGCATCAATCAAGTGAGGGTACAGATTCCTCGCTTGCCCAATTTCTATCCATTTTACACTGCTCGGTTTTGAACCTTTGAGTCCAATCCTGAGGTACTCAACATCCCCTCTGCGTGTAGTTCTCACCTTCTTGTCTAGAATTGTATCTTCCTGCAACTCATTGAGATATTCAGGCAACAAATCATCAATAGAAGGAAATTGACTCTATTCTTCGGGATCTTCAATCAATGAAGGTTCAAATAGTCTCAAGTTATCTGCATTGACAACTGAGTAGATGTGCATGTAGGTTGGTAAATCAAGGCGAAAATAATTCTCAACAATTTTGTCAAGTATCTTCAAAGGTCCATACCTTATTGGCTTCAGCTTCTTACCTTCACCTTGCATTCCATCTTTGCTAATATACAGCTAGACTTGATCACCAACCTAGAAACTATGCTCAATCTGATGCTTATCATGCCTTGCCTTGTACTTGGCTTCTTTAGAAATTTTGAATAATATGACACATATTCATATAGATTATCCCGATTATACACTATTGTGGAATACATGCATAATACATAACCTCCCCTACGTTGATCATCAATTTACAGAAGCAGAAATAATAACATGCACACATATAAGCATCAATCACACATATCAACACGGTATTTTCCCAGGGAAAGAATCTTGCTAAAAACCCCAACTATCGGTATATTATATTGATTGAGAACATGTAACAATACATAGTACAATACTCTTCACAAGTATCGAGCACTATCTCCACCTGTTACACATAATACAACTCACATCTGATCTCCAAATCTCCTCTGCTTCTTTCCTGCCTCCACTGCACAATACGTGCATGAGAATGAATGAATCCAAACTCATTCCAAGTTCTATTTACATTGGAAAATCACTCACACTAGAAATCATGTGAGCACAGGCTATATCACTAGGCATCTACTATGCAATTCTCATGGGCATAATCAATCCATTGATTGTGCAAGATCTCAGGCACAACTGATAGTCACAACTCACCCTTTCACTTACCTCTAACACTTGTCTCCAATGAATTGTCAATGCACTGAATTAACTGATGTATTCTTCAGTTGCATTATGAGTTAATAATTAGTGAATTAGTTAATAACTAATTCACACAACTCATCACTTAGTCTATTGGCCAGTTAGACTACATACAACTAGTTCAACTAAGTCAAACTCAACACAACTCCATTAATAGCTCATCTAACTCCACAGAACTCAACCACTTGAGTTCTAACTGAAATCCTTCATGCAATAGCTTAGTCAACCCATAGGTAACCACGTGATTCCTTCACGCAGTTTCATGTGCCACATCTGTAGCTCCAACTGAAGTGCTCCAAGAGAATAAGATAAAATTTAAAGTCCAAATATTACTAAGGGCTAATAATATTTGACTATTTATATTTTTACTTGACAGTCTAAAAATAGACTCTCATCACACCGTTGTGATCCAAAAATAGAAGTCCATCTATTTTTCCCAACATGACCAATCATCCATAAACAACATCCTGCAACTCATAGAGCATGATCCATATGTCTAAAAATAGACTTTGCGCCAAAACTTGCCTGCGGGACCACTTAGTGAAGGCGACTCCTTTCCACTAAGCTCCATCATCTTGTTGCATTCTCAACAAGCATTTCTTGTTGCACATTTTTCAGCAGCTTCGATCTTTTCGAGCTGTTCTTGTACTACCCGGTGAATCTCTTGGATTTTTTCAATGAACTCGGTTGCCTTGTCCACATCACTATGTCCATCAATTACTATGTCTTTACCAAAGACAAAATCTAAGGGAGACCTTGGTGTGAAACCAAAACAGGTCTCAAAAGGAGATATTTGTGTAGAAGAATGTTTAGCTCGATTGTAAGCATGCTACACATAACATAAATGTTCATCCCAAAGCTTGGGATGCTTGCTGCAATAGCCTATGAGCAACTCGATCATTGTCCTATTGACCACTTATGTTTGGCCATCTATTTATGGATGAAAAGCTCTACTCTTCTTCAATCTTGTGTCCATCAATTCCCACAAACTCGACCAAAATTTCCCAAAAGATCAGGTATCTCGATCAGATATAATGGAAGTGGGTAATCCAAAATGAACCCATACATGCCAAAAGAACATCTTTGCAGTTTGTTGAGCTATAATCTATTTCTTACAAGGTATTAAAATACACATTTTCTTGAACCTATCCACAACAACATATAAATAGTCATGAACTTTTCTAGATTTAGGCAGTCCCCCAACAAAGTCCATGGAAACAATTTCTCGAGGATGAGAAGGAATTGGTAGTGGATTGTACAAGCCTAGCTTTCAATTGTTCGGCCTGTTTTTAGCACACATGGTACATCCTCTTACATATCTAGAAATTGTCTCATTCATTTTTGGCCAATAACAAAATCTTTGTAGCTGTGCAACTGTTTTACTTACACCAAAGTGACTTGATATTAGAGAAGTGTGTGCTTCTGGAATTATCTTTACTATTTCAATTTGTGGAATGCATAACTTTCCAAAATGATACAAGAGTTCGATGATCCAATTCTTCTACTTGTTTTCCATGACTTAAAGTTTCATATACATCTTCAAAATCTATATCTTGAGCATACTCTTCAATGTAACTTTCATGCAATACTGAATTATGCTCAAGTATAGTAGATGCATTTATGATTGGTCTAGACAACATATCTAAAACTTTATTGTGTATGCCCTTTTTATATGTGATGACTAGATGAAACTGTTGTAGAAAACCCATTCATTTATAGTGTCTTGATTATTGCAACTTATTTTGGGGGTGTAAATATTGAAGTGGTTGATGATCAATATGTATAACTCTCTCTTTGCCCATTAAATACTATTTTCACTATTTCACACTCTATACTAATGCATACAATTCTTTATCATAAGTGGGATAGTTAAGTATTGCAGAATTAAATGTCTTAGAGTGCTAACCTATGGGTTTACCATGCTACATGAACACTGCTACCATGGCATGGTCACTGTCATCTGTTTCAATCTCAAATGGTCTTCGAAGATCGGGGAGTGCTAGTACTAGTGCTGTACTAATCTTTTATTTTAAGGTGTCGAAGGCTTTCTGTTGTTTGCCTCCCCACTGAAACACCTTGTTCAATCCTGCTAAAGCATGTAAGGAAGCTACAATTAAGGAAAAGTTAAAAGTAAACTCTCTAATATTGTGCTGCTCTTAAGAAGCTTCTAACTTCTGTAGCAGATTTGGGTTTAGGCCAGTTTACAATGACTGCAACCTTAGAGGGATTTATCTTCAATTCACCACCCCCTACAATATGACCCAAATAATTCAAAGATGTTTTTCCAAATTCACATTTTGAGAGCTTAACATAAAGATTTTCTCTTTTCAAAACATCTAGAGTCTTCTTGACATGCTTTAAATGTTCTTCCCATGTTTTACTAAATATAAGAATGTCATCCAAATATACAATGACAAAATCATCAAGGAAAGGTGAGAGTACATCATTCACTTCTCTCATGAAAATAGCAGGAGCATTAGTTAAGCCCAAAGGCATAACCAACTACTCATACAATCCCTGCTTTGTTTTGAAAGAAGTCTTCCATGCATCTTGCTCTGCAACTTTGACCTGATGATAGCCACTATACAAGTCCAACTTGGAAAAATAAACAACTTATTTTCACTCATCTAATAGATCATATATGCGAGGAAGGGGATAATGATTTTTTATCTTTATCTTATTCAGTGCTCGGTAATCAATGCACATTCTCCATGAGCCATATTTCTTTCTCACCAAGACTATTGGAGACCCACATGGCAATGTGCTAGGTCTTATGAACTCTTTCTCGAGTAGCTCTTGTACATGCTTCTGATTTCTGCATTCTCTAAAGCAGACAACTTGTACATTCTAATGTTAGGCAACGGAGCATCTTGCTGCAAATTAATATCATGTACTATTTCATTTTTGAGTGGCAAACCTTTGGGTTCTTGAAATAGTATATCATATTCCGAAACATTTTTTTTCTAAATCAGCTTGCTGTTTAGCATTACAACCCTCAAATATACTAGTTTTATCATGTTTCTTTTCCTTTACAATCATCAGTAAAAATTGTTTACATGAATTTACAATTATTTTCATATGCCCTAAGTTTATGAGAGTATAATTATTCTTGAGTTTATGAGCTCTTACAATATATTCGATTCCATCCTTAATGAGTTGGTAGTTGTTCTCAGCTCTATAGAAAATAACTTTCCTATCATACAAGTAAGGACTTCCTAAAAAAATTTCAGATATATCCAAAGGAACTATATTTAACTCAAGCTCATCTACAAATGCTGACCCAAAAGAAAACTTAAGTTTACATTGTCTAGTCACTTGTAGCTTTGCTTTATCACATAACCAACCTAATGGATATGGTTTCCTGTGAGATGTGGTTAGTAATCCCAACTTCTTTACAATTGGTTCAGAAAATAAAACAAAGTATCGATCTTTTGATGCTTGGAAATAACTCGAATATGAAAAAGCTGAGGTATTTTCCTCTCATTTTCTTCATTATCAGTAGATTGTGAAAAATTACTAGTAGATGCTCCATAATTTTTACCTTTTATACCTGTGGTTGCGGTTGTTGTTTCATCTCTTGAGTCTGACCCCAAATCCTTTTGAATAGCTGCATCAGTCTTCTTCTCTTTTCCCTCGAACTTCTTGGTTCTCAGCTCGAGATGTAAGATCCAACAGTGTTCATCATCATGGCCATCCTTCTTACAATGAGTTCATGAAGATTTGGTCTTTTGTACAATATTTGTCTTCCTCTCTTTCTATTTCTGTTTTATTTTCTCCTTATTCTTGCTTGTAGTGGGTTTTGATGATCCCTCAACCTCTGGGTTCACATTCTTACCTCTAGCCTCTAGATGTGTAGCCTGAAGAGATACCACATCTATGCTAGTGGAATTAAACATAAGAATGGTATGTCTTAAATAACTAAGTAGACCACCTATATACTTCAGCAGAGTTTCGGGTGAGTCTAAAGAAATTCCTATAATCAAAGCTCTTTTCCTAAATTCTTGAGTGTAGCCTTGTACACTTTTCCCTTTTAATTGGCGAAGAGTTTGCGAGCTCATCATGGCTTGCTGCATATAGGCTAGTGGATAGAATTTATTTTTAATTGCAGAAAAATTCACTCTAGATAGAAAGAATTTTACCATGCTTCTTCATGTGAGCTTGTGTCCTGCCTTCCCACCATACCAAGGTATTGCCTCCATGGCATAGGGTGGCAGGCTGAATCTTACTCTTGTCTGAATCAATACTCTGCACTATGCAATAAACATCAATCTGTCTAATCCAATTATCCAACTTCTCTACATTCAACTCTCCATCATATATCGTCAAATCAAATTTAACATCTAATTTAATCAAAGATGTTTTCTTTTTATTTTCAGGGATACTAGGAGGTGTGGGAAACTTTTCTTCTTTCCTTTTTCCTTTAGAATGGTCATGGAGGAGAAATTCTTCTACTACTTTATCTTCTTTGGAGATTGTTGAATCTTATTCTCTACCTCTCTTAAATTATTTATACATTTCCTCCACCATGACTCTCATGGTCATAAAACTATCCATGAACTAGGAGACTGATTCCAAGGGACTTTCTTATGACATTTTCCTCTTAGGATAGTCTCTTCCAATTTTAGGGTTAGCTTCAACCAATTCTTCTTCTCCTAATTTAAGCTTTGATCTAGTTAGCATTCATCAACAAAATCCAGCACAATCTTGTCTAACCTTAGTAACCTAGAGCTCTCATACCACTTGATCTGGAATTTATCCAGGACAAAGAATTAAAGGTATTACAGACTCATGTGCATGGATGTGCCTATGTTACTTTATGCAATGGATCAATAGGATTATGAAATACATAGACATTGAAGCAGTTAGAGAAAACATGACATGAAAACATGTAAATACAAAAGGTTTAATAATGAGTTCACCCAATGCTCCTTAGCTATGTCTCGTGGTCCAATCTTTAGTCGTGGCCTCTCTATTATCTTTTCAAAGAAAAGTTTTTACAACAGTGAGCTCAATTTGAGTGTCACTTAACAGATATAAATGAGTAGGACTCGACATCAATCCCCCAAGTCTCTGGAGTACATAGACTCTCCTTACTAAAACTCGACCTCTATTGGTCACAGTAGTGTGAGCCCAATCTAAGACTCATACATGACAGGCCTATGCTGAGGAGTTCACTTGAACCTTTCAAGCCTTCTCTAAAGTACACAGACTCTTTGATTCTCTCTCGCTCTGTCTCGATGTTGCCTTTGCTATGCAGGTCAGCTCGGGTTACTTTCTCTGCTCTTTGCTCTTAGCTTTCTGCTTGCTTTTCTCACTACCTACTTTGTCTCTGTGAGTTCGTGGCTTTAAAGCCAATTTGTTTTCTCACTATTCATTTCCACTTCCCGATGTTCTACTTCTTCTCCCTTTGTCCATTTGAATTGCCCTCTTCTGCGTCATCATCACTGTATAACGCTTCACAGGGATGTGGCCACTTGTTTCATAACAAACTGAGTGTGAGTTCTCTTGGAAATGTTTAAACGATCGTTATTTCCATTTAACTCCTAGATTTCCCGCAAACATGATTCTTCTGCCAACTCATTGTTCATTCGAGAACTCAAACTTTATACAACTCACACTTTTTACCCCGTTGAATCGAGTCATCTGTCAAATCGCATGTCCACTGTTGATCTGGAGCCTCCAGATACTATGGTCTTTGTCCATATCGGGCGGGTAAGTGCATGACGTTTACCCGTCCGATGAGAGCAATTTTCTCTCTCTTCCACCAAATGCATGGCACCCAGTGTGTGGCATCGGATGTGGCATCGGGCAGGACTCGATTGAAACTCTTTACCGCTTGAAGCCCTTCCTATATCTTGCGGTTTGTGTGTGGGATCGACCTTTGACGGAATCAACGAATTCCGTATGGTTTTTGACTTTTCAAGTTGAGGTTGCTCAAGGCTTTTTCGTCTTTGAGGAGTTTGCGCAACGATATGTGATTAGCGACTTGTCGCTTATTGCATATCACAAACCTCCCCCGTTTCACAAAAAAACCTCTTGTTTTGTTGTTTCGTGGTAGCGTGTGTTACCATGGGCCAACAATCTGTGCACTTGACCCAGGGTCCTCCTTGCTTTGCGTTGTTCACAAATTACAACTCTTCTGAGGGTATTTATGATAAGCTAAACCTTTGTAAGTCTTTGAAACTTTGGCATGAATTTTTCAGAGTTATGAAAAGTTCGAGAGTTCTTTAGGATTCAATTCAGATCAATTTGAAGTTTCAAAGCTTTGATTGAAATATGAGTTAATTATTTCTCAATTTAAGGACCTTTGAGCTTCACTTAAAATTGGTAGATTTCAATAATATATAGTGCTCATTGTTTCGGAGGACCAAGATTTCTTTTCAAATATGGAGGAATGGTATATAGTCTTGACCACAAGACCTATTGCCACGATCTATTTGGAAAACAAATATTTAAAGCAAAGTAAGTGAAAGATTGTCTTGTATAAGAGTGATATACAAAACATAATTTTGAGAGTCAAAGATTACCATATGATTATCTATCTCTATTATTTTGTGCAACCAAATGAATGAGTTCCCCAGATGCGGGTGCAAAACAGAGTGATTAAGGTGATGGGATGGGCATGCAGGGGAGGCCACGTGCACGCCATGTGTAGAGATGACCTAGATGCCGGTGGAGAAGGACATTCCGAGAGGTTTGATTTAAGTGTCACGTGATGGTAGCCAAGGAGCATTTACGCTCCACCCACTTTCGGCTGCGCAACAGAGCTCGGCTCGCGGAACTCTTGAAGACCTTATTAATGGAGGGCGACCCTCGACGCAAAGAAAAGGATATTATATACAGTGGCAAGAGAGGAGTTACCATGTTCATTTGGGGAGGGTCTAGGGTTCTTATGCCGCCTCTCGTGCTAACATATTCCAGCCCTAGTTTGATTGCGGGACATGTATACTCTCCTCTCGGCTTCCTGCATCCCAATTTAGCTCTCTATAGCCATGTTAATATGGTGAGGCCTCGGCAGCGGATGTTGAGTCATCGCAACTCCAACCGAGGAGGGTCCTCGCGCCCTTCAGCCGAGGGAGAGACCTTTCCCCACTGTCGCTACCATTGCCATTGCCCCCATTTGGGAGGTGCTAGCTCTCTTAGGCACAACCAATATCTCGAGGCAAGCTCATGTGGGTCTTCATCTTCACCTTTTTTCGGCTCAGCTGTCTTCACCTTGAACAACCCTTTGAATTGCCCCCATATTAACGCCCACATCTCTGTCCTTTTCATTGATGAAGCCCACGACGAGGGCAGAACGAGTGCTCCTCAAGAATTCGCTGCACGAGTCGATATTGCAAAAACCACGGAACTGCCCTCTGTGGACAAGGGGAAGGCAACGGAACAGCCACACCTTCAGACAAAGGAAGACGAGACAAAGCCTGAAGTGAAAGAAGGCCAAGCTAAGGAAGCGGAAGAATATGGATGGTGCCCAATTGTGGAGGAGGTGCCCGAAGACTAATGTGCTGCAGTGTCTGAGGTCATTTTGCTCCCAAGGGATTCTCGTTATTCCTTTCTTTTTGGTTATGTCTATGTGTCCAAATGTCTCTCGCATGTCTTAGTGTCAAATTATTGTTTGTGTCAATTTCTCACTCTAGCAAAATGCCAAAGCTGACGCTTAAGGTCGGTTCTAGTAATGTTTGGATGGCCACTCTGTGTCAATTTTTGTCCTCCCCTAAGCGGGAGAGATTGTACTTTTTACCATCACCCATGTGAGGGAATGAAGAGGTTCTCCCTCTTTTTCTGCTACAAATGGTTGTTCCGGGATGCCACTCTTTCAGGCAGCTAGATCTTTCAAATAGCATGCTTGTAATTGTAATCTAGTTTTGTATATAATAGAATAGTTTAATCTAGAAAAAAAAACCAAATAAATGAGTTGGGGAATTTGAGAGCTTAAATATCAAGAAACTAATATTAATCACACACTCTAAATTGGGAAAATTTGGAAAATTTAAATAGAATTATGCATCATCTATAATATACATGAGATAATAATACTATGGAAAAAGCCATGGGTTAAAAAATAATAGGAAACCATTAGTTGCCAAAATAATTATTTTTTTAATTTAATTGAATTTAACCCAATAGAAATTTTAAACAACAAGTGATAGGTCATACAACAATTAAGTGAAGTAGATTTTTGTAATATACAGTGTTGCACCCTCTTGATATCCTTTTTCTTAGTTTAGCTTGTTTGAAATGTTCCCCTACATATCCCCCTCTACTAGAGAGGTCATGAAGAGAGTAATTGAAGTAGGTCAACTTTAAATGAGCTTGTAGCTTGAAAACATCTATTGAAATGACACTTAATTACATAATAATGTCAATTTTGAGGACATTCTAACTTCACTTAAGATTGGTACATTTCAATAATACATGGTGCTCACTTATTTGAGAGAGGAAGATGAGATGTAAATTTTCCTTAAAAAATTAATAATTAGTTAAAGTGATTTAGGCTAAGGATAATTTTAAGGTTATTCTTACTAGTTTCCACTATAACTAGAGAGTAGTTTATAAATCTCCAAGAAACCAAGAAAAATTATATAGGTTGCATGAGGTTTTATCTAAACATCCATAATGTCATATATCTTAAGAAGTTTTGACAAATCTATATCTACATAATGTGGTAGTAGCATTCTCTACATTTAAATTTAGTTTTTTCACAAAGACTTACCCTTGACAATAAATGAAAAATAAAAATGATGTCAATTACCACTTTCTTTTATTACCAAAACTATGATTTGTAACACTAATGTAAAGTATTTATAATTTTTTCCTCTATATCTTAATATTGTTAATGGAACTTTGACCTTAGAACTCAAATCTTAAATTTCAAACAAAATATTCAATGTTAAACCCCCATTTTTATAAAAATGAGCATTTATTTGCACATCTAAACTCAGTAATAATTTAGCAATATTGAAAAATTCATAAATGACTACATAGTACAAGTTCCCTTAGTTGGGGTGGAGAATTATGCATGATAAGAAGTTGTCTTTTTCTTCCATTTTTAAGTAGGTTTAGATCAAGCTAGCAAAGTAAATATGAAGGATTGACAAACTAGTTAGAAATTATTAGAGACTTCAATATTGCTAATTGATTTGCACTCTCCATTTTTATTATTGAGACTAATGCCCTTTCTTAGTTTGAATTGTTTTCTATGTGCCTCCACATCACCCCTAGAATGGAGAGGTCATGCAAGAAGTGAAGTAAGGTCAATTTTAAACCATTTACTTTGGACAATAGATAAACTAGAGTAGGGTCAATGAAATATTTTTAACCACACATAATCCATTCCATGCAATAATAATTTGGTTCATCATTCCATAAAGGGATGTATTATCTTTTTGTGTTTTACAATGAAAAGCCCTAGGATTTAATAAAATGTTATAATATTCCAATAAAAATACATTTATAATATAGAAGTTGTATCCAACTACAAATCTTATATTTCAAAAATATTTTATTAAATAAATTAAGACATAAATGATAATACATATCACATTGATGAAAATATACATAATTTGAATGTTATATATAACTACAATTTTTTATATTTTGAAACTATTTTATTTAAAAAATTAAAACATAAGCAATGCTAAATGCATAATAACAAATTAAAATAAAATATAACCAATAGAAATTTTTAATTATTTAGATAGACCACTGAATTATCATTGTTGACAATGATTTAAAAAATATACATATATATAATTCTTAAAATTTAGTAGCATTGAGATAAATTCAATTCTCACATGCACACAACACCATCAAAATAGGATCAAATAACTTTAAAATCATAAAAATGAAATTCTACTATCAAACTTAGGTTAATATAGAATTATATTTTCAAAAGCATATTGTAGCCAATGACCTTTTTCAAAAGCTTCTAGCAGCCATTGAATATCATCCCCTGCTACCATTTTTTTCTTTATTTAGATGAGGTTTTAAAGGATTTTGTGGAAAATATATGAGGCTTGGGTTATCTCACTAAAAAAAAATTGAATGGTTGAAGGAATGAATCCATTTTTTGTTGGGGAAATGAAAGTTTAGTTTCCTTACATGAATAAGGTGATGGCCAGGAGATCAATGATGGAAAACCTTTGCTATTAATTTCTTTTTGAAATATAAATGGGTTGATTACATGCATTGTGGCCAAAATAGAAAAGTTCATTGTCCAAGCCTACAAAGAAAGGACCCCAAAACACTTGTGTGACCAATTATAGTAGGTGTAAAAAATTGTGAGATGGAAATTCCATAATAAACTAAGAGGGAAAAAAGAAAAACTATATCAACCCCCAAAAAAAGAAAAACTAGCCACTCCAGACCAAAATTTTCATATCAGAAAAAGAAATGCCCTAGGGTAAAAACCAATTTTTTCATATACATGCAAGCATGCATATAACTTATGAGATAGAGATAGATAGCTTTTGGATGTGATAGACAATAAAATATTTGAAGTGGATATTCTCATTTTATAGAATTTGCCATAATTTCTAGTCTCTAACTAACTAGTCGACCTACTTCTTAGCAAGTATATAAGTGTTTATATTTCATCCTAAATATGTACTATTAATTTATTTATAAAATTAAAGGATTCTATATCTATTTTCAGAAAAATCCTAGTGGTATAATCTGTAATACACATAATTTCTTTTTCAAAAACTCAATCAATAGAGTCTACATTTAGTACATTATTCCTATCAATATCAACTCCTTAAAAATTTTGTTCAATCCATGTTGAAATGGAAGATTTTATGAACTCCTTGCATTTAGTACATTATTCCTATGAATAACAACTTCTCTTCTCAAAAGTATAGTTCAATCCATGTTGGAAAAGTGGATTTTATTATTTTCAATCCAAGTTGAAAAAGTGTTGAAATAGAGAGAGCAGAGAGAGCAATTGATTGCACACAACAAACCACACATAGATAGTTTTATTGATCACCACATGTACAAATATATAGGACATAAATTAAAGAGTTCAATACATGTACATCAGCACTCCCAATCATTAGATAGGAATCAACATCTTCTAGATTGGAGCTTAGGGACTCACACTCACAAGTACACATCACATGGAAGTATTATTTCCAACTTAATGCTTACATGGAAAACTTTAAAAACACATTTTACAACAACAATATGTTATATGTATCAGTGGTAGTCACTGAAAACTTTAAAAACACTTATTACAACAACAATATGAATCTCCATTTAAAACAACATAACAAATAATTGACCATTCTAGACCTCCCTGCTGGAGCACAACTGGTCAGTCTAGACACTGAACCATCCTATGATCTTCCCTTGTATTCCCTAGTTATAGGAAGTCAGTCTGAATAAAAGAAGATTCAGAATTCAATTTTACAATATGACCTCTTAAACACAACAAAATAACCTATAAACAAATTATATATCATCAAATTCTTGACATGTTCTTGTGTCACCTTATGCATAAAAACCACCCATTTAAAATTATGCTAATCTGTTCTATAATTGATTCCTCATTTGATTTTTCACATTGATAATAACATACCACATAATAAACATCACACTTTTAATATAAAATCTACGTAAATATATTAGTGCTTAGCATATCAACATGTAAACACCACATCTCTGCAACACCACATCTCTGCAAGGATTTGTTTGGAAAAGAAAGCCCATTATGATTTTTTTGGGCAGTGGAATTGATGGATGAATGATTTGTGGGCAGCCATAAGTTTGTTCCCATGAGCCCATTCAATGAATGATCCGCTTGGTCAGCGGCCTTTTGAGTTGATCTCTTGAATTGTGCTAGAATCAGTTGGCTTCTGAGGTATCCTCAACACGATAACCAAGACGGTGGAATCAATGGATGAATGGGCACTTCTCGGATAACTATGAGTTGAGAGAATATCTAACAGCGTAATTCTCTTCCTATGATACGATGCTCAACTTTTTAATATTCACTGCGCAAATCTGAAAACTGAATAACGATAGCATAAAAAAGGTTTGAGCCATCCTGAGATAAGGATCTACGGAAAAGATTCAGATTTGCCAAACTCTATTACACCGTCTGCAACGAATGTAGAGACCCCGTTTGGATTAAAGATTCAGATTTGCCAAACTCTATTACACCGTCTGCAACGAATGTAGAGACCCCGTTTGGCCAAATCCGACATCCACATGACATCATGGCGGTGCTCTAATTGCCATTGCCATCGCCATTGAGGAGCTTCAACGAAGTCATTCCGACCTGGAGCTTCCATGAGAAGCTGAATCACCCTGCAGGATGCTCTCCACTGCAGCTAGACATGAGGAACTCATTTCTTGCCAAGCCTGAATAAATCTGGACGACAAGCCTTGCTGACGCTGAGATGAATAATCGTCAGAGGGATGGATCCGGTGCATAGAAAATAACATCCATTTGTTTTGACAAAACGAACATAGATACATTATGCACAATGTTTGACGGGACAGAACAGGCAGAGGGAAAGTTTTGACAGAACGTCTAGAGGAAATCTGAGACAGTAGTTAAACAGACCTTCCAGATCTCACTAGCAGTAGATCGCCTAATGAAGGAAATCTCCCTTCAGTTTTTAACGAAACTAGAAGATCCTGACAACATTCAGATCTATAGATCTCAGAAAAATCATATTTCACGAAACAATTTAGATCTACACATTGCCTCACCACAGAAATCAATTATCACACATCTATATTAATGTATCAATAACACTGAAGACTCACATTTTCTTGGTTTGCAAATAAGGGAATATAACATGTTGGAAAATATAGAGAAAGCAGAGAGAGCATTTGATTGCACCCAACAAACTACACTTAAATATTTTTATTGATTATTATATCCACACAAATTACATACTTCAACACATTTACATCACATCATATCACAGCACATCAGGATTTACATCACATCACATTATATCAGCATTTACATCCTTCAACACATTTACATCACATCACATACTGCCAACTACAGAAAAACATTACTTCCAACAAAATCTAATAATATTAAACTAACTTAAACAACTTATGTTTTTCTTTTTAGTCATAAACATGATCACATGAAAAAATAATTTAGCGAGAGAAATAATGTACCTAAGCCAAACCAATGAAATATCACAAAGAAAAATGGAAACCGTCAAAATAACTGAATGCAAAAATCATGAAATTTGTGTGAATCTCTCTTCATTCTCCCATTCATGTTCATTCAGCCTTAGTTTTTCGTTCAACATTTTACTGATCATGTACGGATACATATCCAATGTATCCGTAACTTTTTACTAACCAAAGCTCTTTATCAATTCTGTCTGCAAGATTTAACTGTTTACTACCCAAAGATCTACTTGAATCTCATGAATACTCTCAGCTGCTCCATAGCTCAATGCATGGTGCCAGTACTTTACGTAGTTAGAGACAAAGGAAAGAATTGATCACACGAAAACAAAAACTAGAATATCCCTGCTCGGGTTGGTGCTTCTGATCTCCACGAGTTTAGTTCCAAAGTTTCATTCGGTTTGGTACAGGTGCCATAGAACTTCGGTCTCAAAAAACGATACTCACCTCACAAGTCTGGAATGTGACTCTCAAGTCCAGAAAAGTTCTATCAAAAAAATTCTGCAATTAAAGCTACAGGATTGATATCTAACAATATGTGAGCTTTTCTTCTTCTTGATATCTACAGGACTGAGATCTAACAAGGCCGCAGGTGAATAAGACTTTCAAAGAAGGAATAAAGATCCAACCACATCTTTAGATTTATAAATAAGAATTGGTTTGTCTCAAACATGTCAAAATATATTCAGCTCTGGTACATAACCAAAAAAACCTAAAAAAAATTGTAGTTCCAAATTTTACATACCTTCATTTCCTTAGCTCTATTTATAATGATTATTTGTCAAAATATATTCAAGCTCCTGTACGTAACCAAAGAATCTTAAAAAAATTTGTATTGGGCAATTTTACATAGCTTCATTTCCTTAGCACCATTTCTAACACTTGAATATTTCATAGATGCAAAAAAATAGAATGAATCTGAGTCTTGCTAAGCTCACTTTTGAGGAAACTTGCAGTGAAGAAATTGAAACATAAATGATGATACATATCACAGCAATGAAAATCTAATTATAGTCTAACTATAATCTTAATCAGGATTCCTAATCAGCATGAGAAAATATCTTTCTACAATTCTAACCAGAAAATATCTTTCTAGATGTTGAATACATCTAGTATCCCTTCCCAATCATAGAAAAGAGGTATTTTCAGCCCTCCTCTTCCACCACTCCTCCACCTCCTCCAACACTTCCACCAGGCTGTCGTAGTCCTGGTCCACCAGGTTGTCCTTGCCCACCAGGCTGTCCTCCTTCCACCAAGCTGTCCTCCTCCTCCTCCACTTCCACCAAGGGCTGTCCTCCTTCCACCAAGCTGTCCTCCTCCTCCTCCATCACTTCGACCAGGCTGCCCTCCTCCTCCACCACTTCCACCAGGCTGTCCTCTTCCTCTAGTCCACCAAGCTTTCCATCCACCCAGCTTTTTGGGTCACTATCTAGCTCTACAAGATCCCAAGGAATATAATCATTGTATTTTGCTGGCCTTTTCCGAGGTCTTCCGGATGTTGCTGCCTCACCATTGTTAACTGGAGCAACAACTTGTTCATGATATTGTGGGCTTGACTGTAATCCATGCTCTGAGTCTTTTTTCTGGTGAGCACTCATTTTCCTTTGTTCTAGACCTGTGAGGCTTGTGAATGAACCTCTGAGTTTTTAAACCTCTAAAATATTCAATACTGGTTTGCAAATGAGCTTTTGATTCCTTCAATATCTTCCTTCCTTATTTATGGTGCGCTCTAAAATAGAGTCTTCCACTTTGATTTAACCTAGAATCTTCTATTTTGATTATATTTTAAATACCATGGTTACAAAAAATATTTTAAATACCATGGTTACAGAAAACTACCTGGTGAATATCATAATTCATTACCATAACTAATGGTTGTATATGGTAAAAGTTATTTTTACAATAAGATTTTTATTTTGTTTTCTTTTAGAGTTCAAATACCATGGGTGGTTATGAAGGTTTATCAAAACCATGGGCTTGTTAACCACCAACAATAAAAAAACAATTATTCACTTTGGCTATTCAACCACATCTACCCCTATCACAAATATCACATTTCTCTAGATTTATAATAATATGTTTGACTAAAACACCCTTTCCGTATCAAAATTTACCTAATTTGGGAAATTTGCAACCATCAAGAAAAAATAGCTTAAAAATTGTAGGTTTTTAATATCATGGGGTTGTTAACTAGCAACAATAAAAAACAATTATTGACAGTGCCTATTCTACCACATCTAAGTGTATCATAAATGCCACATTTCACTAGATTTATAAGAATATGTTTGACTAAAATATGTGCTCCCTATCAAGATTTATCGAATCTTTGAAATTTGCATCCATTACTCAAAAAAACCCTTAAAAATTGGAGTCCAAGGAATGAGTGGATTGTCAAAAGTGTCAAAAGTGACCTGAATCGGATTAAAAAAAATTCAAAAAATCTTGTAGATGCACTATTTGAATCATGTTTTTGACCGTGGAAATGGATTCAACACCATCAAAAAAATGTTGTAGGGCACCTAAAATTATGAATTTTGAGAACTTTTACTTGGACTTACAAAAAATGTGACTCCAATTTCCATAACTTCAAGGGCAAAAAAACATAGACTATCCCTTAAAAATTTGTCCACTTTTAATTGTACATGGTTTCTGTTTTGTTTTCTTACATTGTTCAAGTACCATGGGTAGATACCATAGTTTACCAAAACTAAGGGTTTGTTAAAGGCCAACAATAAAAAAAAATTATTGAGTGTGGCTATTGAACCATGTCTACCTCCATCACAAATGTCACATTTCTCTAGATTTATAAGAATTCTTTTAAGTGGAATATGTGCTCAATATAAAAAAAAATAATCAAATATGTGGAATTTCCAACCATCACAAAAAAAACTCTAAAAAAATTGTGGAATTTGAAATATACATAACTTCAATTCATGGACTTTGTTTCTAATGATTTATTTTTTCTAATTAGGTATTTTTTTTAGGGATTTAGCTATTGTACTGGATTTTGAAGGACACTGAAGAAGTGCCCCAGTTTCTAATGATTTATTTTTTCTGATTAGGTATTTTTTTTAGGGATTTAGCTATTGTACTGGATTTTGAAGGACACTGAAGAAGTGCCCCTACTGCCATGCCGAATGTGGGCAAAAAAAATATTTCATAAATTGACCTAACTATTCTCACACTATGAGTCCCTAGACAATCAAAAAGTCCAAAAAAATACACTTGTATTTATTATCATGACAAGGTGCACTGAAAATGATCATTGTTGTATTATAAACACATATTTTGATATCAATATAATATAAAATATCCAAAAAAAAGGAAAATCAAATGTTTTTAGTGTGAACATCTTATCTTAATGGAATGCCAAAAGTTTAACATGTAATGACAAGTAATGCACACTTCTCAAAAAGTCAAAAAGTCAATTTTTAAGGTAACACTATTATTAGACGTAGATTATGGGAGAAGTGTAAATTTTGTATAGTTGTAAACATTTAAATATTGGCTCAATTAATAATAAAAAAGTAAAAATAATAAATAAAAAGTTTAAAGTCATATAAATAAAGCTACTCTCAAGTATGACCTTAAATATTTAAATGTTGGTTCAATCAATAAAAAAAGTTTAAAAGCAATACAACTAATAAAATTAAATTTGTTGTTATATTTTGATTTTTTTTATTAATAAAATTAAGAACAACTTTTTAGATAAAAAATTAACCTACTTGCCAAGTTAAAAAATATGAGTAGTAGCTATAAATTAAAATCCATTTTGCCTTGAAAATTAAAATAATGATTCCATAACCATATTTAAATTTAATTAATAATCACATAAAACTCAATTATTACAATATGTCCACATGGGGTAGCTCAAGCTGCAAGGGCCGTGGAAATGAAGTCTCAGCTAACCGGAAGTCTTGGTTTCAAATCTTGGGCTACCCTTCCACCTTAGATGGTTACATAATGGACATGTAAATGGAGAGTCCAGCCCCACTTTACAAAAAAAAAATTATTACAATATGAAAATATTCTTAACCATCATCCCCACTTGATGGTGTAAATAGGCTTTATTACAATACCATGGAGCAATACCATGGCTTATCAATACAACATGGTCAAAAACCATAACTGATTTCACAATCAAAATATTTTATAACAATACCATGACATTAACAGTGGATATTCACCCCCATTTTACTATGAATATTATTAAAATGTAAATAAAATTTGTTCTTGGTCAATACTACCACTTATCAAAACTAGATGCTGAAAAAAAATAACTTATTTCAAAATCAAAATATTTTATTTTATTGTTTAGAGAATTTTCTAATATTCTTTTGTCAACAACCAAAGTGTGGTTTTCTTTTGTCGACAAGAGTGTGGTTCATAGTCATGACAAGTTGAAGAACCAATCCAGCTTACCTTGTTAAATAGTAACTGCTAAATTGCCAATGGGTAATTCTGACCTAATGCCCCCAGTAAAACCAAAAATATTCTTGTTATATTTAATTATTATTATTCTAAGAAATTAGTTAAATTAGGTAAATTATATAATAAAAGTATTCATTTGTTAATTTTAACTAAATCTACTTGTTTATTAATAAATGTATATATATATCCAAAACCTAACTAATTCAAATTAAAATAATATCATAGGTACATCATATGTTTATTTAAAGAATATTTGTATATTTTATTTATCATTTAAAACTAATGGTCCAATTGAAATTAAATTAATAAATTTTATAATTCATTTAATTTAATATTTATTAATTAATCTATATTTATATATTAATCTATTATTCCAATAATTATTAAAACAA
>APFE030930461.1:0-16592 GCA_000404065.3 Pinus taeda
GGTCGAGTTCGAAGGTAATATCTCAAACCTTACTGTATCTGTTTTAATTGACCCGGGGGCTACACTGAGTTATGTAAGTCCAAAAGTAGTAGAACACTGTAAATTACAGCCCACTAAGTTTAAAAGTCCCTGGCTGGTGCAATTGGCCACGGGGGCCAAAAGGCGAGTGGTGTCTAAGATAAGGGATTGTTCCTTTACCATAGCTGGACAGCCAATAACTGCAGATCTAAATATACTTCCTCTTGGCTCCTATGACATTCTTATTGGCATGGACTGGCTGGAAAAGCACTGGTCATTAGTGGACTGTAAGACTAAGGTGATCTACTTTAAAGATTCCCTGGGAAATAAAAAAGAAATGCAGGGAATTAAACGACCCATACAGGTACGGCCTATAACAGCAAATCAGCTGGTTAAATGTGTGCGGAAAGGATGCCAGATCTATGCAATCCAGGTGGGTTATGCAGATTCCAAAGATAAAGCAGCCATCTTGAATAACATCCCTGTAATTCAAGAATTCACAGATGTGTTTCCGGAAGAAATCCCTGGGTTGCCCCCAAAAAGGAACATAGATTTCACCATTGAGTTGGTCCCAGGGGCAGCACCGGTCTCCCGGGCACCATATAGAATGAGCGTACCTGAATTGACCGAACTAAAAATGCAGTTGCAAGAACTTTTGGACAAAAATTATATACGTCCAAGTGTGTCCCCGTGGGGAGCCCCAGTGCTGTTTGTTAAAAAGAAAGACGGAACTTTCCGAATGTGCATTGACTATCGTCAGTTAAATAAGTTAACCATCAAGAATAAATATCCTTTACCCCGGATCGACGAGCTATTCGATCAAGTGAAGGGTGCAACGGTGTTCTCTAAAATTGATTTGCGATCTGGTTATCACCAAATCCGAATTAAGGACGAGGATATCGCAAAAACAGCCTTCAGAACCAGATATGGTCATTATGAGTTCGTGGTTCTGCCATTTGGACTTACCAATGCTCCCGCAACATTCATGTGCTTAATGAACAGTATTTTCCATCAATATCTAGACAGATTTGTGCTGATATTCATTGATGACATATTAGTGTATTCTCGCACTATGGAAGAACACAAGGAACATTTGAGAAAAGTGCTGCAGACTCTCCGAGAACATCAACTATATGCAAAATTTAGTAAATGCGATTTCTTCAAGAAGGAAATTCAATATTTGGGTCATGTGATTACTAAGGAGGGAATTGCGGTAGATCCAGAAAAGATAAAGGCCATAATGGACTGGCCTGTACCAAAGGATGTGGCTGATATTCGATCTTTTATGGGTCTGGCTGGTTACTATATAAGATTTGTGGAAGGATTCTCTACGGTTGCATTTCCCATCACTTCATTACAGAAAAAGGGAAAAACATTCCATTGGACCCCAAGGTGCCAGCAAAGTTTCGAACAATTGAAGCATTTGCTTACCACGGCCCCTATCTTGAGAATAGCTGATCCTGATAAGGATTATGTGGTATGTACGGATGCAAGCAAAGAAGGAGTGGGTGGAGTTTTAATGCAAGAAGGCAGAGTAGTCGCTTACGAGTCTCGGAAATTAAAGGAACATGAGCAGAAATATTCTGCTTATGATTTGGAGCTAACCGCGGTCATCCATGCCTTAAAAATGTGGAGACACTACCTTGTGGGCAGGAAGTTTTTACTGCTCACTGATCATCATAGCCTGACCAACTATTTCAGTCAGCCCACTTTGAATGCTCGACAAGCACGATGGATGGATTTTCTGAGCGGTTTTGATTTTGAAATCAAACATTTGCAAGGGAAGGAGAACCGGGTAGTAGATGCCTTAAGCCGAAAGGTGCAACATTTATATGAAGTTTCTGTTAGTAATTGGAAGAGCCCTATTTTAGAAATGGTCAAAGAAGTTTCAAAGCAAGATGTCAATTACCAGCAATTAAAATTACAGTTACAACAACCTACGGAATTGACAAGCTCATCAGATTATGAGTTGGATGAATCAGGAATGATATATTTCAAACGAAGACTGTATATACCCAATCAGGAAGGAATTAAAAATCTCATCATGGACGAGTTTCATACCAGCCACTATGTGGGGCATCCAGGATATCAGAAAATGGTTACTGCCATCCGGAAAGAGTATTTCTGGCCAGGAATGAAGAAGAATATTGTTGAGTATTTAGCCCGATGCTTGGAATGCCAGCAGATTAAGGCAGAACACCAACATCCAGCGGGATTACTGCAACCCCTGCCCATTACAGAATGGAAATGGGAAATCATCTCCATGGACTTTATTACGGGGTTACCTAAGACAAAAAAGAACAACGATTCTATTATGGTGGTAGTGGATAAACTGAGTAAAGCTGCGCACTTTATACCAGTACAGTCCACATTTAAAGCCACACAAATTGCTCATGTTTTCATGAAAAATGTGTTTAAACTACATGGGCTTCCAAAGGAGATAATTTCTGATCGTGATGTGAAATTCACATCAGCCTTCTGGAGGACATTATTCGCTGATTTAGGAACTCAACTGAATTTTAGTACAGCATATCACCCCCAGACCGATGGGCAAACTGAGCGGGTTAATCAGGTGGTAGAAGATATGTTGAGGGCTTATGTGATGCAACAACCCACATTATGGGAAGAATATCTACATTTAGTAGAATTTGCATATAATAATGGATATCACACCTCCACCCAAATGAGCCCCTTCGAAGTTATGTACGGTCGCAAATGCCGCACACCTTCTAGTTGGGGAGGACCCGAGGATAAGCTCCGTTTGGGACCTGAGATGCTCAAAGAGATGGAAGAAATGGTGAAAAGGGTGCGTGGAAATTTGAAAGCTGCTCAAGACAGACATAAAAACTTTGCTGATCGGAAAAGAAGATTTAAGGAATACCAGGTGGGTGAACACGTATACATCAGAATTCAAACAAAAAGGAGTACCTTACAATGGGGTGGATGTGCCAAGTTGGCACCCCGATTTTGTGGACCTTTCCAGATTCTGGCTAGGATTGGTCCAGTAGCATATCAACTTGCTCTGCCAAGCCACATCCGAGTCCACAACGTATTCCATGTCTCAGTACTCAAAAAATATGTTTATGATCCCAAGCATGTGATTCAATGGCGGGACATTCAGGTAGTAATTGTTGCTGCAATAAGCTGTTAAAATGTTATTGAAAGGAAAAAAACTAACTCTAGAATTGTGTGATGCAGGTCGAACCGGAAGGAGAGGTTCTGGTCGAACCTCTGAACATCCTTGATCGGAGAGAAGTGCAGCTGCGGAAACGAGTCATTTTCCAAGTTAAGGTCCAGTGGCGACACTACGGGCCTGAGGAGGCCACTTGGGAGGATGAAGAATTAATGAAAAGGACATATCCAGCTTTGTTCATGGAGGAAGGCCACCGGGACGGTGTCCAATCTCAGGGGGAGGAGATGTAATGATCTAGATAACTAAGTGAATAAATTAATTGTTTTACCATTTTGAGGAAAAAGGTGAAACAAAGACTATTACTTTTTTTTTTTACATATAAATATGTATGGTGAAAATATTATCTCTCCAAGTTGAAATCTGAAGTGAGTAAATTGTCTATAATAACTTGGATTAAAAAGTTATTTCATTTTCTTTCTGGACAGTTAAACTGATTTTTCTGTTAACTGGATATACATGTATATACATCTATCAAGAAACAGTTATGAGGGAGGAAACCCTAACTGCTTCTCCATTCCCCATATGTAGATGGAGGAAAAGACCCTGGGGGGGTTTTTTTTGGAGAAAAAAAGAAAAAGAAAAGAGATCAGAAGGAAAGAGGTGCTAAGTCTGGTGAAGACCAGATAGCACCTGCACAGAAAAGTGCAAAGTATTGCTGAGGCAGGGGCCTAGCAGAGAGCTTGGGGGGGATTAGTCTGTATGGACTAGTCTCAAGGTTGGGTGGAAAACAAGCAACAAGAAACAATCATCTTCAGGTTGAAGAAGATTTGGAAATCATAGTGCCGGTACAGGTATGTACTGTCACCACTATGTAATTAGCGACTTCTCATATTTCTTCCGTATTAGTTGACAGTGTGTAGACAATAACCTAGCTAACAGCAGTATAAGTCTCTTACATGTTCTGCAATTCGTTGAGTATTGAATAAAGAGGGTGAGTCACAGTTGAATAATTTAGATTTAAGTAAATGCGAACATAATGATATTTGCAGAAATCGGGAATATATTAAATGCCATAATGAATTATTTCTGAGATATTTAATCTCTGGAAAAAGAATTCGAAACTGTGTATATATATATATAAAAAAAAAAAAAAACAGAGTATTATATAACCTTGAAGAGGACGGTAACAATTAAAAACATCTCAGGTAAGCTGCAAGTAAATATCGGAATGAATATTAAACATTTCCAATGCGAAGAGCTAATCTGTTTTCAAAACACAATTCTTATTAGAGAAATTGTAAATGTAAAGGTGACCCCGATCGAACAGGGCAGTATTATAATTAAACAAAAACTCTTTTTAAAGAAAATCATGATATTTTTACATTCGCACATGCACTCAAAGATTCGGTCCACATTTGCTGTATAATGGAAGAGATCACTATTCTGTATACGCGGGACGCGTCTGAGATCTCAGCTCAGAGAAATATATTTTCCCTCGAGTATTTCGAGTTAGAACAAATACCAAGAACAACCCGCGAGTATGAAACCCTACTCCTGAGAGACCAGAATCTCTCACGCGGGATCAGTGGCGTATTATCGCCGGAGTTCACAAACGAACTACAATTCAAGACGTTCGATTTCAACATAAAAATATGAAGTTAAGCACTTATACATGGCGGAAATATCCGTAAAGAATAACGCATATGAACCTGGCAAGACATCTGTAAAGACAAGCAGTACATGGCTAGGTAGCCTTAAGCCGAGCAGTAAAAGCTCCAATAACTTCAAGCACAATTTTTTAAAAGAAAAACTAAGATCGGTTAACCTCATATGCCAAATCAAGAAGTATTCCGTAAGATAAATGAGAGTATCTGAACGACCATTAAATATTCATATTAAGCAAACTATTTTGAACAGGCCGAAAACCTGAATCCCTTCTTAAAATTCTGGAAGGACGAAAGTATGTAAAACAGACATTAAAAACTTCTGGAGGTCCGTGACCAAAACAGTACAATACATATATATTAACCAGTTTAAAAACAGGAAGAACCCGTATTCGGGTCGCCAAACTACAGTCAAGCGGAATAAGATCGAAACCCCTTAATGGGGAAATTGCTAAACAAAAGGAAAGAAAACAAAACCCTGGAATGGGTAGTAATGGCGAGGAGTCTCAATAGCTTCCGTAAATGGCATTATGGCCAAAACCTTAAAAACAGACTCACATCTTTGTAGAAAATGAAACCACCTGACAAAGAGAAGAAGGACATTAAACCGATGCCATAGTTTCAAACCTTAATTTAATCTATGGGCGTAGCTCTTACCTGGTAGAGGTCGCCATTGATACCCAGCTGTGGTATTTCAAGGTGGAATAGATTCATGAACCTGTTCACCAACTACGCGCGGTTAGATGAACTGCAGACCACATCATTTATCAATAAACTATAAGAAACATTCGCAATATCAGGAATACTGAATCAAATAAACCATGAAACCTTCAGAAAGATAAAATGGGTGAACAATTCGACAGTTTCCATTGCAAACCAGAGCGCAAGCAAGTCACCTGAGCGGTTGGCAGGATAGGAGAAGACGCGTGCACCAGAACCCCCTCGGCACAATGTCTCCGCGGAATGGACTTCAGAAACCCTTATGTGGGGTTTACAAGGCGAGATAGCCAAGGCGATCTCGGACGATGGCGGGATGGACTCTCTGCCGTCGATCTCTGTCCTCATCCCAAGGAGCCGAACAGCTGTCCTCGCCATCAAGCCGCTGCTTCCTCGCGATCTGTGATCAGGCTCAATGAATCGGCAGCGTTTAGGCGGGACACTTGTCCTCAAGCCAAGCCAGGATCGTTGAATAGTCAAGATCGCCGGGTACTGATGAATCAAAAGGGGATCGTTCCATATATGTTGGTTGGTGAATATTAAATGCGATATAACGTTGCCAGACATCAAATACCATGGTTATGTGTTGGTAATATTACCATAGCACGAAACATTAATATATATCCTCAGAACAATAAATAACTATCGAAAAACAAAATTTTGATTGCGCTGTGGTAACATTAATATTTACACTAATGTGATGTGGGTTTATGACATATGGTTTCAAACTATCCATTTTTGAATGGTTATTCTGGTTTTTCCACTCAGAGCAGATAACCTCTCTCTCGCTCACTTCTATGGCACCCTAGGGGGTGATGGATTTCCCAATTTTTCTACATGTGTTTTTATTTATGTGTTAACAATTTTTTTTTTATAAAATTCAAACTTTGAAATTAAAATTTGATGGTAATTGTCAAGTTTCATCAGTACAATTTATAGAGGATGAGACTTGTTAGTAAGGCAATTCAGAATCAAACTTTAGGGGGTGGTTGTGTTTTGTCATAGGGAAGGAGACATGGTAGTGTAGCCCAGATTGGGTGCGATAGAGGAAGGGGACATGCTAGTGTAGCGCGGGTTGGGTGCGATCACGGTGACTTTGACAAATTAGATGCCTCTCAAGCAACAAATGAAAACTGGAGAATCACAACTTACAAAAAATATATATATGACTGTAACTAAATCTCATATTACAAATAAATTTAAACAATGTAAAAAATTGTAAAAAATAAATTCATTTGAAGAAAATGAAAACTTGTTGGAAATCATTTTTTAATAGACAGGAGTCATTATTTTTATTTTTGTTCAGCATTTGTTTTACTATATAATGTTATTTCCAAAGTCAGCCACATGCACACATACTAATAGACTTTATCAATTGTTTTATTAAGAATCAATGATATTTCGAAACAAAAATAATTATCTGTATACATATATATATATATATAATAAATATATAAATATTCCCCAGACAATATGTTGGAGATATCCCTGAATGAAGTAAAGATTATGCTTGACCTTACATTAAAAAAAAATTTAAAGTATATGGAAACAAATTTCATGTTTCACCTTGCTCCAACAAAGTTAAATTATATGTAAGCAGATTTTATTCTTCATGAGCAAAGTCAGAAAATTGCTAATGTATACATAACATGGCATGATGGTTCTCGTAAATATGATGGAATTTTACCCTTTTAAATAGGTACATTACAAAAGAGTATTGTGTGAAAACCATGGGTTGTGAAAAGTTGTACCTAAAAATTTGCTAACAATAATATGATTAATTTACTTCAATTTGTATTTTAATTATTAATTTCATTAATTTTATTATTTTATTTTTATTTTTATTTCTATGTAAATAGTTAACAAAATATTACAAAACAAAACATTACAACATTTTTTTAAACTATCTTGGAAAAAATCTCTCAACTCAATAATTTGAATTTCTAAATTTTTTTATTAAAAAACTAACCTAATTTAAATCATAAAATTTTATCATTTTAATAAAATCTATTATACAAACTTCTAAAATTCACCTCATCAAACTATGCTATGTAACAAACTCTTGTGATATGCTTGTGCTATGAAACTATGGTGGTTTAACAACCTTTCAATCTCTACTAATATGCCAACATGTGAATCTAGACATTAAACAATACTGATGTAACAACCTCTCATGATATGCAACTATGCTGATGTAACAACCTCTCAACCTCTCCTCATATGCCAACATGTGAATCCATTGAGAGGTCTACATTCAACAAGTGTTGTCCAGCATGCCTGTCAAAGTTTTGGTACCCTGTAACTGTCTATGATAAATATAGTCAAAGTTCGATTAGATTTATGTAGACTTATTTAGACTTTGAGATTTACTAGATTGATTATGTTCATACTGCTTCACAACAGTGATATTGATATATATATATCCTCTTGTTAGACAATATTGTGCTTTCACACTCATAAACTTTCACAACAGTGAGGTAGATGATCCCTCTCAGTCGACAATCTTGCCTTTCCCACTCAAATGTTGTGTATTAGATTAGATTTAAGTAAGGGGACCAGTTGTATTTTCTTAAATATTTTTTTTTTATAGAAATAAAATATTTATTATGGATTTCAATTGATCATAATATAAGATATTTTTCATAATTAGATATAGTGGAATTTTAAAGCCATTTTCAATTTAAAAATATCTTTACTTTCCACAAAAATATTATATATATATATATATATATATAGTATATATTAATTATTTAAAAAATAATGAGACAGTTATTTCTAAACTTTATATATTATTTTAAAGTTTATTAAATTCAAAAATTAGTATAATATCTCAAAAAAAAATATATCACTCTTAAATATAAAATCCAAAATAATTTGAGATAGGAATCTTAAAAAAATATGGAAATGATTGTTTCAAAAAATTAATAAAATTGAAATAAAATATTAAAATTTAAAAATTTAAATAAAATGAAGCATGGAGCCCAAATTGCAATCTTTCTTTAAAAATTTGAATAAAATACAAAAGATATGTTGGAATAAAGTTATATTTTTTTTTAATTAAAGGAAACATTTTTAATAATTAGAGTTGAATTTAATTATATATATTATTAAAAATAATAATGTGAGAGTGATTTATAATTAAAAAATATTAAAAATAGTCGAATTATGATTATATTAAGATAGAAAAAAACGATCAGTGTAAAGATTAAATTAAACAATTTTACATTTTATCATAACTGAAAACATATGGTGCATAAATAAGAACAATCATCACATCAATATATGAGAATATCATATATAAGTGGAAATCCTTGTAGGAGAAAATCACAAATCAGTTTATTTTTCTCTTCATTACAATTATTTACTCGTACCAATCAATTTGCACCAATCTCTAGAATAAATTTGCAGGCTCCACCTTCTAAAATGTGCAAGCTTCCACTAGTTTTAGGCAACAACCTGATTGAGCTTCCAACCTCAGAATATGATTGAGGTTCCAACCTCATAATACCATAGTGGACCTCCCTTTGATAATATTTCAAATTGGATCCACAACCTTCTAATTCTTCAAAACTTCTTGATCTTTTACATTGTAAACAAAACAAACTCAGACTTGTCCTTGACCTGGCAATTAATTTTTCCCCTACAATCTAGAACAAGTATAAACCAAGAACAAATTCGGTCATGTAGCTTCTCTGTAGTCTATTACAGTGCTTCTCAATTAAGATGTCATCATTGTTAGACATGAGACTACCTGATACTATTGTACTTCACCACATGAGATTTGTGACCACACCACTCCAAATCCAAAGTATTCTAGCTTATTTATACCTTTTCAAAGCAACGATCCATAGTAAGGTCAAAAATTCAAACACATAGCCTATACATTTCTTTGTTGGAAATTCGGCCTGGATGACCTACATATAACTTGAATCAATGGCTCTTTGGGCTTCAACAATTGACTCTCATGACTAAAGATATGATCATAGTCCTAAAAATACAGGTCTAGGTCCATCTGATCATGGCAAATTAATTTAAATCCAAAAGAATTTTCAACACGGATTACAAGCTTCAACACCAAGAATTCATAATCTACTCCATAGGACCAAGATTTGGGACCATAGGCTAAACTATTGGACAACATGTCTCTGATCCAGGTCCATAAGTAACCTTCTATACTCTCAAATTCATTAGATATCCAAATGGCATGGACATATTTCTCAAACCCCAGATACCATTTTCATGGAACTATGTTGGATGAAACTTTGACTAGTTCATTTGTTAAAGCAAGATCCAAGTCATTTGAAGTTGCCAATGTGTGTACACTTCTTGGACCATCGAATGCCTAGATAACTATGGAGGATGGATGCTCTAAGGGCTCCATTACTGATTTGGGGGAAATTCCTTATTTGCTGCTATTTTAGCCAAAGGATAATACACTAAAAAACTTTGCCAAACTAGCCCGTGGTGTGAGTTCCCGCACTGCCACGTTGAATATTAAAAAAAAAAAAAAAAAATCCCATGAATAACATTATATTTGTCATGTCACTACCACATCATATTTTTTCCATTTGTCATGCCATATAATTGCAATGTGTCATTAAGAATAGGGCCACTTGGCCACCCAAAGAATCCAAATTTTCCTGTCACATGTCATGCTCATAGAGTGCCATGCCATCACCATTGCTACATAATTTCCACCTGGCACCATCTGTCATCTTATTTACACTACCATGTCAGTTGGGGTCCACCACCCGTGAATAAGAAAATCTGATATTCGACAATTTTGGAAACTGTCTATTGTGGCCACAACCACCACCCTATTAAAACATGCTTTGGTAGCAAATTTGAATGGGTCCCCTAGAAGTTTGATCTTTCACTTCTCCGAATGATCTGTTTTTATCTCAGATATTTTAACTCTGTATCGAGTCAAATCTTCAATTCTTAATGGTCAAGACCCCCCTTGAATAAATCTTTGTTGCATGATTCATTCATAACCCAGTCTAGCCCTTCATTCATACCCTTCATCGGGACTCTTTCAATCCTCATAAATCTTCATGGTGCCCTATGCCCACACATATAACCACCCCCCACTCTTTATTGTGGATGCATATGGACTCAACCCTAAAAACCTCCCATCACGTCCTTATTTGTATATCAATGCTTTGATAATAGAAATAATATACAACATGCATAACTTACCCTTTCCGCTTATCGCAATCAACATTGATACACAATGCGCACCTCAATACACCGGACTCGCCGACATTATTAACCATAACACATACTTATTTCGGGTTTGGAACCCATCGCATATCGCAATCGGCGGAGTCCAAGGCCTATACTTAAGACGCACTGCGATCTACCTAACCTGCCAGGATCATTAACCACAATATATATATTTTTGGGTCTGCTTCCCCCAATTGCAAGTCGCAATCGGCGGAGCTCGGGGATTATACATAAGGCACATTGTGATATACCAGACCAGCGAGGACTATTAAATGCAGCATATATATTTTTCGGGTCCAACCTATCGCTAATAGCAATCGAAAATCGGTGAAAGTGAAGCCCATGCGATATGCAAAGGGGCGATGAACAAACCCAACAATAATTATATGCTCAGGTGCATAATATTTGAAGTTCGGCCTTATGATTCGGCTGCGGGGTTTCCCGTGTATTCCCATGTATTTCGATAAAATGTTGTGGTCTGAGTTTTCAAAGGAAAATCCCATATGGCGGACACGCTGGAACTATTAACCACAACACACATATATTTTGGGTCCGTCTCCCCAATCGCTAATCACAATCGGTAGAGTTCAACATTTATATATAAAGCACGATGCAATATGGCGAACCCACCAGCATTATTAACTACAATACATATATATTTTAGGTTCGGCCAATTGCATATCGCAATCGGCGGAGCCCAAGGCTTAAACTTGAGATGCGATACGATTAGCGGACCTGACGATGATTATAGATCTGGGGGTATATTATTTGAAGTCCAGCCTTATGGTTTGGCTGCGGGTTTTTGCATGTATTCCCATGTATTTCGATAAAATGTTGTGGTCCAGGTTTTCAAAGGGAAATCTCGTAAAGTGAATGGTCCACTTTTGAAGCATTGTTAAGGCAATCCTTGAGTAAAAATGAATATTATGGGCAACGAGAATACGTGTCACAGCAGGTTCGGTGGTGGCTGAATGCAAGGTTTGTTTGTGTTCATGTTTGTCATATTTCTCATAATCATAACTAATATGAATTATTTCTATAGGTGAGTTCAAATGGACCCGGTAGAGGATAAAAGTGATTTATATCAAGATGACACCTCTGCAACACCGGTGTCAATATTGCAAAGACATATTCTATAGAAAGGGATATGAACCTCCATAATGCATAATGGAGGCACACTCCATGTCAAAAGGAAGCACAATGCTGATACATCAAGATGTCATTACCTCTAAACACACCTTCAACCATGCCAGATGTGGGATGATGAGTGTAGTATCTTCAATTTCCTTCAGGAAATGATAGGGAATAACATCCACTCAATACAGGTGCGAAGGGATGACACACGGTCATTCTCTTTTAATCAACATCTATTCATTTCCCCAGGAAATGAAGCACTATATCAGATATGCCCTCTACATGGAAGTTGTTTCACCGATCGACTCTACGTCTGTACATTTTATTGTGTATATGGAAAAAAGCAGGAAGGGGAAAAGTCCACCGGGGGGGACGACGGAGGTTGAGTATTTTCTGCAAAGTATTATCTCCAGAGATGGGTGAAGGAGTTTTTTTTGGGGCAGAAAAACTTTTGTTTTATTATGTTAATAAAGAAGACTGTTTGGTCGAGAAAGAGCCTTTTTCATATTATGTTCCTCTTCTTTCATGTGTTTGGAATCAGGGTGCTGTTGCTGGCATAAATATAAATGTGTTTTGTTTTGTGCATATTGATAACGATACAACTTTTGATTAGCCTTGGTTATTTGAATGTAATTCTTTATCATGGTTAACTCATGAGCAGTCCCTGATTTGAAACTATGTTAAACATCAATTGCAAGTTTATTTGTAGGAACAAGAATGTGCATTCCTATGTGAGAAATTAGATTGCAATTAAGCTTTAATACAACCTTGTTCATCTGTGAACTCAATAATTGATTCATTTGGACTTGGAATCTAAGCATGATGTTTAATCTCTTTTGTTATGCTCCTGTAGGATAGATTAGAGTAGTTAGAATTAGCATAGATAGGATTTGATACATATGGGTTAGCTGTTTCTTTTGTTGATTTAATTGAAGTCTTCATTCAAGAAGCAATCTTTCAACACTTATAACACTTTACATGACCCTTTAAAACCCGTTGGAACTAGCCACTCCAAACGAAAGCAGATTCAATTGGTGCCTGCGATCGGGTTAGTTCCCCTTTGTGGAATAGCTAAGATTCACCGTGTCAACAATTTCGCACTAGAAGGAGGGCCTGAACCACCATCCTCAACTTTATAGGATTTCATTTATAAATGTCGCACATGGATTCGAAAAGATTAATGCATGGATCATAAACGTCGAAAAGATCCTTCCTCCCATTTGGAAAAGCCTCATTTCGAAGAAACAGAGATCCCTCTAAGTCCCGTGTTTGGGTCACCCAAGGAAGAGAGACTATGGGAGTACCCTATCACTCAGGAACAACCAGTCAGAGTACTTGCTCCTACTTATGCTCGTTCCCTATCATAGCTCCCCATCTTTCAGTCTTTACCTTTGACAGCTAAAAGAAAGCCAAGGATCTATCACATAAATGAAGAGACATCTGTAGCCCCTTCTCTTGAATATATTGTGCTAGAGTCTTTGCAAAGTATGGACACTCCTTGGGAAGAAATTCTTGAGGTTCCCCTTCTAAAGGTAATCCCTGGCATGATTTGGAAAATCCTAACGAAGAATGCCCAGGAGAAACCTTCAACTAGAACCTCCCTATCCATAATATGGCTAACGTTCCCCCTCCAGGTGGGAATCCGCCTCTATCGCCCCCTCCAAGTGGGAATCTGCTTCTACCACCTCCTCCAAGTGGGAATCAACCCCCACCTCCTCCAGGAGCACTCCCTCCCTAGCTTGCACAGGATGTCGTAGTGGTACCTGGGCAGCAGCATGCCTTACCCAATAATGCAGAAAGAGTATTTCCTAAATTCGACCTTGAGAGGGGAGCACTACTGATAACCATATTCACTCTTTCTTCCTAGTCCTGCGCATGTTGGGGGTAGCCGATGAGGATGTGGTTTTTCACTTGTTCTCTTTTACTCTAATTGGTGCAGCCTCCACATGGGACTTTAGCTTGAGAATAGGATCGATCACTTCAAAGGGTACCTTTCAGCAGGCCTTCTTAGACAAGTTTGGCGATGAAAAAACACCCATGGCCTTAGTTTTAGAACTATCCTGTTTAAAAATGGAAGCCAAAGAAAAAGTCAAGGATTTTAACATCTGGTTCAACACTTTCTTCAACATAATCCCAGCTAACCCTAGACCTACTGATGAGGTGCTCATGGAATTCTACATCACTGCTCTCCCTGTCCCTACTGTGATGTGGGTCAAGAGAAGTAACACACAAACCTTACAAGGTGCTATCAATGAAGCAATAAAAGTTGAGAATGAAATGATCAGTCTCACAAAATCTCACCATACAACCGAAGGAAAGAAAGCCTCTCAGTCATCCAAGAATAATAATGGGAGTGATAACAAAGTGGCTGAGGTCAAAGAAAGGGACACCACAGATGTGGAAGGTTTGCATCAGATCATTAAGAAATTGACGAACATAGTCATCAATATGAAAAGGAACTCTGGAGCGAGTACAAGTGGGAATGGAGGAGATTATAAAAATGAAAATCCTTCAAACCTTTCTATCGTAATAAGACAAAAGGTGGTCATGGTCAACTTGCATTGCTTGCTCCACCCAATGAAGGGAATTTAAATATGGAAGAGCTGGCTCTTATCGGATCACTCCTTAAAAAAGAAGAACCTATAGTGGAGCTAGAGCTAGAAAAAGAAAATGAGGAAGAATACCAAGTAGAGGAGCCCTTGGATGAAGAATCTCAAATCAATGTACTGTGGGATTTCTATCCAAATGAGAATGATGATGATGAAGGAGGTAGTACAGCAGACATCCACACACGAAGTAAAGGGCCACTTGCAGGCGTGATGAAGCATGTAGAAGGCATCCAGTCCTAAAATTCTTGTTGGGAAGGGTAGACCTAGTGGTGATTCCAAGAGTACTCCAGTTGTGAACTATCCACAGAAAGATAATACATCTCTGACTACAACAAAGGCGACTCAAAATGGTAAACTCCCACCTAATAATGGAAAAACAGGTATGTTTACTCTGCCCTACCCTATTTATAACATTGATTACAACATTGTGGATGATCTTAAGAAATCTTGAGCTAATATCACATATTTCGATTTGTTAAAGTTAACGTAGCAAAGAGATCTCCTTTTGAAAGCTATGAATGAACAAAATTGCGAATCTCCCACCAATCCAAGAAGCCAAACCAATAAGTTAGCATCCAGACCTGTTAGTATCCCTAGTACAACCTAAACGCCATCGGCCATGGAAGTCACTCTGTCAAAAATGAATCGAACCCCCCAAGATGTCAGTGCAGCCATGATAGGAATGAAATCAAAATCCACGACTCCACCTTTCCTTATCACATTTGAAATCTTCAACATGAACGTATACAATTTCTTGGTAGATTACAATGCCTCGTCCACTGTTATGCCTTACACTATTGCTAAAAGACTTCATGCAGTACCCAAGAAGACTGGAACTTGAATTATGCAACTAGACAGAACGAATGTGAAAGTAATTGGAGAATTGAAATATGTGTTGATTCGGATGGCTGCCAAACCACAACACACACAAGTCATTGACATAGTGGTAGTCGACATACCCGAGGCTTATGGAATGCTGCTTAGTAGGGACTGGTCAACAAAATTGAATGGATATTTCTCAACTGATTGGTCCCATCTCTTGCTACCTCAGAAGGGAAAAGGTGATATGCTGAGAGTTGATCAAGAAAGATACATGAAGTATGTGGTGATGGAACTAAATGATCCCAATGAACCTGTAATGTTTACCAACTCTATCCTTGGGAATTATAGTTTTGATGTTTGTGCCACGAAAACCTGTTTTGGAGAATTCCATGTAGAGACAATTGAAGAAACTACAATAAACACATAGTTGGAAGCTCTCCCCTACAATCCAACTGATGAATTATCCTGTATTATAGTAGATGATGGGACTAATTTCATAGAAAGTAGTTCAATTGATGTAACATTAGATTCTATATTTTGGACACTCTATTTTGATGGCTCTAACTGCCTTGAAGGTGCAGGTGCTGGGAGCATTCTCATTGGCCCGCAAGGGAACCAACATCTGATGGCCAGCCAGTTGGAGTTCACATGCACCAACAACATGGCAGAATACGAAGGCTTGCTGCAGGGCTTGAAGAAAGCCATTGATATGAAGGTAAAAAATCTTAAAGTGTTTGGTGACTCACAAATAATTGTGGACCAGGTCTGCAATTCACCACACTTGGTAAGATATCAACATGAGGTATGGAGCTTAATTGACAGTTTTGATTCTTTTAATATCACATACATACCTCGAGAGAAAATTGACATGCTGATCTGATGGCTAGTATGGCTTCAAAACTCTTTCCCAACCTTAGATTAAAAAAGAATAAATATTATGTTGAATAAATTTTTAGACCATTCGTACCTGATAACATCTCAAACTGGCAGGTATTCGAAGGTGACGAGCAAATCCTTGAGTTCCTGCATTGCAAGAAGACATTCAAAAATGCACTCATTGATGAAAAAGAGCATGACAGGCTTATGAATGGGAGTGGAGATGAAGAAAAAGATTATTCCAATACAATTCCCAAGTCAGTTGTCAACACTTGTATGACCTGCATGATAAATTTAAGAAGCTGACTAACTGCAAAACTCATAGCTCATCCATGAAGTATGAATCGGTCAACCTTGGAACCAAAGAAGACCCCAAAACTGTTAATTTGGGAT
>APFE030930463.1:6660-65079 GCA_000404065.3 Pinus taeda
TCAAACCATGACACCTGTGTAAAAAGTGAAGGATTTTTTTCTTCTTTGGCATGTTGTGGACAAAAACCTCTCTCAGTTTCCCAAAATTCATCTTTGATTTCTCTGAAACATTATTTGAGTGCGACTTGTCCTGATGTGTGAAACAAGGAATTTTGTCGAAATGAAGCGAGATGAAGGGGATAGGGGGCTTCTAAATTCTTGGAGAAATTTGTGGGAGTAGGGAGGGATGTTAGGGAGCAGGGGAAAGTGGAATCTCAGAGATTGAGTGAGGGGAAGGGGTCGAAAAGGACAAAACACAGGCCCAACCTAGAAAATTGCCAAGTTGTAGCTAGAAACTAGGGTTTGTGCGAAAATGAGGAATTTGGCGGATATAAGGGATGGGAAGCATTTGGTAAAGTACTTTAAGGATAGGGGAAGGTGTATGAACATCAGGATACAAGTTTTGCCGATGATTTGACCGCCCAAGAAAAATTGCCTTCAAAACCCTAGGAGAGGGAAATGACCTTGCCTAGGTGCAACTGAAGCATGGACAAGGTGTAAGATGACTCATTAGACACTGTGATGATAATCAAAACCCTATGAATGATGATAGACTCAGCTGAATAATGACATAGATTAGCATTTGGGCAACTTTGAAAAGAGTGAGAGAAAACCCTAGACCTAATGCCTAGTGACCAAATTTTGCTTGAAGACTCACTGAAATGACAAAATTTGACGTTGACACTTCAAAATCACTTTGTAAGAGCATATTTGATCACTGGAGGAAGGCTGGAAAGACTGACACTAACAGAGCCAACGACAATCCTCCTTTTGAAAGGTCATCAACTTCCTAGCTCTTTTGCCTATATACATGTGAAAAGGAGATATAAGAAAAGTTCATTATTTTGTTCACAATGTTTTGAAAAAGTGGAAAAGAGGGTGTGGTTCCCCACCCTGAATTTGCCATTCATTCAATTTATCACATTCATGGAGTCTCCATCTATATTATTGTTGATACTCAGTTAATTGTAGGAGTTTTAAAGCAAAAGCTCGAAATAGTTGTTGGAGGATAATCCGATGCTACATGAGGAGTAAAAATATGTTTATGAAATATATAATCGACCACTAGCACTTCCAATGGAGGGGATGTGTTGTGCAACCCATCAAAGAAGGCCCACAACTTGTCTTTCTGAATGTCCCGGTCAAGATGAGAGGGTTGTTTTGTAGTAGGGAGCTTATGAGGGAGAGCATCCAAATTTGCTAGATTGTTTAGGGTCACTCTTATGTATGACTGGACTTGGTCTTCAAAAATAACCCCATTCCTTTCCAACCAAATATCCTAGCATACCAACCACAGGGAGAGCCTTTAAGGATTCTTTTGGCTTGTGTTCTATCCGAGCTTTCAAGTAGTCCTTGACCGAGGGACTATATCACACATGTTCGTCTCCAACAATCTTCCTTATCTCTAGCTAGACACTTATGGAGAAGGGACATGGGATGAAAACGTGAGATACTGATTCATTATCAAATAGGCAAAGCGGGCATTGGGCGGGACCCTGAAAAGATCCTTTTTTGCAATATATCCCAGGTGGGGGCTTTTTTCTTCAGGAGAAGCCACATGAAAAGTTTTGGCTTTAGAGGGCAGCAAAATTCTTATAATCTTTTGGCCCACCAAGGAGGAGAAGTAGTGGACTTCTAGACTAAAGAGAGGTATCCAAATTTGGGCAAATAAGAGCTAGTTAGAGCCAAAGACCAAACCAAATTGTCTTTTGCAGGGGAGAGAGATACAAGACTCTGAGTCATGATGCATCGTTCCCATTCATTAGCTAGGTTTCCATAAAGATGTAAAGTTTGTGCCCCAACCCATGACTGAGGCCCAACGAACCTCGATTGATTAGAAATTTGGTGCAAATAAAACAATCCTTTGTCATTTAAAGTTTGAATCAATTGGTCAAATAGGATATGTGAGTTCCTGCTACCAATTGATGGGTATTTTCCTATAAGGACATTAGATCCGTCTCTAACTTTCCATTTGAGGCCTTTCCAAATGATTTCTACATAATTTATTATGGCCCTCCACACTATTGAGCCTTTGTTAGTGTTGAAAAGTCTAACTAGGTTCGGTCTTCATAATGACATGTAATTATGATTTTATGTAATGAGATGTAAATAAGAAAAACTATTTTATATTGACTTCCTTCATGGGTTTCTTTTTTTTTTTTCCCGTAGAAAAAGTCGTAATTTCTATTGAGTCTAAAGAAATTACATTCTGTAGATGCCTAGGCATGCATCATGAGGCTAGTAGCCTACCCAATATAGCTAAAGGCTGTTTTTATGACAGCTGCGGCCATGTACAAAAGAAACTCAAAAAGATATAGCAAAAATTTTCCATCATCTGCCTCCACGCAGGGAGTTCAAGTGATCACCAAGAGATATTCAAGAAGAACAAAATAAAAAACATACTGTTTTTCAAAGATTATGCTCCACGCAGGGAGGCCATCTGTATCCATACAAAGAGATATACCACAACCCGTAGGTCGTGTATACGGCTGTCTCATTGTTCAAGAGTTGAAACTGTGGAAAGTAAAAAAGCAATAGGAATAGCAGTATATATAAATAGCGGCTTTCGATAGAAACCACTGAGCCAAAAAGAAATCCGTGAGAGGGGAGTAAAAACTGCAGATATGTTATGTCTCCTGGTGAGGATGCAAATCTATAAACGGCCTGTGGTAATATTGGTGGAATATTCCATCCACTTTATCCTGTATCAACCAGTCCGCTTCTTGCCTGTGCGATGCCTCCTTTGATAGGTGGTCTGCCCCTGTGTTGCGCTCCCTGTAAATGTGTTGACAAACAAATTTATCAAAAGCTGCTGAGAGTTTGTGTACCTCATCCAAAATGTGTCTCAAAGAAAAAGCAGAGCAGTGAGATGTTCTATTGAGCCAATTGCAGACCAGTTTTGAGTCCCCAAAAAGTTGTAACTTAGTGCAACGTTTCTCAAGGGCAAAATGGATGAGGTGTTTGGTCGTGGAGAGCTCAGCAAAATTGTTTGTACCCTTCCCCAGGTGCATTTGGATCTTAAAGCAGTGGGTTTCCCTTAAGTATAGTATGGCCCCTGCCCCACAGCCTTGTTCTTGGGCTGAGTCGTCAAAATAGGCCCTAGGGAAAGATTTGTCAATGAGTTCGGGCTGGATGGTTCGAGGGGGATTCTTGGGGGGGTCTTCGGGAGGAGGCTGAAATCAGCAAGGACATGGGTTCTGATGGAGGACCAGAGGGGATCCTTACGGTAAAAAATGGCCCGGTTCCTCGCCGTCCAGATTGCCCAACACATTAGGAGGGGGATGTTTCTGTCTCTGCCTTTGTGCTTCACAAGCCAGTCCAGCCAGGCCTCTATGATAGAGTGCCCTTGCCATTGTTGTAGGGAGGGGGAAGATGAAGTGATGAGGGTCCATTGCTCTGTGACAATTGGGCAAGTTAGAAATAAGTGTTCGGTATCTTTGTCATTTTCCTTACAGAGGTGGCACCAGAACGGCCCATGAAAGGATCGCCTCATCAGATTTGAGCCAGTGGGGACCTTGTTGAAAAGGATGTTCCACATAAGCATTCGCATTCTGGGTGCTGCTTTGAGCTTCCAGAGTGCTTTCCACCAGTGCTGTACGATTTCAGGCTGAACATGTTGTATGAGCTTTAGGTAGCCTTCTTTGGGGGAGTATTTCCCATTTTTTGCGAAAGCCCAAACTACTTCATCTTCTTCTTGCATTATCCTGATGTGTGCCTGTGTGAGAGCTTCCGTGAAGTCCTCCCAATCTTGCCTCCAGTGTCCCGGGATATGGAGTTCTTGTGTTGTCTTCCAGGCCTGTTGGAAGAAAGAGGAGTTTTCCGAGTCTGCAATGTTTGCTATATGAGTAACTCCCTGATTCTTTAGGAGGGCAATCAGCTGTGCTCGAAGTCGGTGGGCATTTCCACATCCAATCCAGGGGTCTATTCCTATACGAACAGCGGTTCCCTGGTTTATCTGCCATGTTAGGCCTTCCCGGATGAGGGGGAGGGAGGATAGAACTGCTTTCCATATATTGGATTTGTTACCGCTTGCCCTGTGTTCCCTGCAAATCCAGTCGAAAGTGTTTTCTGGGGCGATATACTTATCATATACTACTCTCGTCCAGAGGTTGTGCGAGGTGATGAGCTGCCATCCTAGCTTTGCTGCCAGGTCTTTAGCGAAATAATCCAACCTTTTTATACCCAATCCACCCCATTTCTTAGGCCTGGCAATTGTTTCCCATTTTACCCAAGCAAAGAGATTCCCCTGTTTGTTCCCCTTCCATAGGAATTTGCAGCAGATCTTTTGCAGTCTGGCTAGAATTCCCCTGGGGATCCAGGCCAGGGACATCCAATATACCGGTGTTGCTTCCAGCACTGCTTTTATGAGGGTGAGTCTTCCTGCCTGAGTAAGATACCTGTTGTACCACACCTTCAGTCTCTTTTCCACCTTAACAATTAACTAGATCCAATCAACGATTTTGTATCCCCCAGGTTTTAGTCGGAATCCGAGATATTTCAGGCCTTTCTCCATAGTGTGTATAGGGAAAGGGAACCGGCTGAGAGTGTAGTGTACTTCATGATGCGAGCATCCTATGGCTGTGAGAGTGGATTTTTGTACATTTATGGTCATGCCTGAAGCCTTCTGGAAGAGGTCAAAAACATGCTGTAAGGCACAAGTGTCGGCCAAGCTGCTGTTTAAGAAAATGAGCACATCGTCCACGAAAAGGAGGTGGGTAAGAGAGCAGTTTTCCATAATTTTTATTCCTGTAATTCTGCCCTTCCTGTGTCCTGCCCCTATCAGTCTGCTTAGCCCTTCCATGATGAGCAGGAAAAGCAGTGGTGATAAAGGGCAGCCTTGTCTGAGGCCCCTCTCAGCGGTGAAGAAGGGTGTGGGAGATCCATTGAGGAGGACACTGTAGGCCACATCGGAAATGCAACTCATGATCCATTTGATAAACATATAAGGGAAGCCCAGATGGGTGAGGAGCATAGGGATGTAGACCAGGCTTGCTCTGTCGAAAGCTTTGGAGAGATCCACTTTTAAGATCATGCCCTTCAGCTTCTTACTCTGCACCGAATGTAGGAGTTCCTGTGCAGTTCCAATGGCTTCGTGGATCTGGCGATGCTGGAGGAAAGCAAACTGTTCAGGGGATATGTGAGCCGAAAGGATGGGCTTTAGTCTATTAGCAAGGATTTTGGCCATGATTTTGTAGAGGCTATTGCATAACGAGATGGGCCGAAAGTCGTTGTAAGAGACTGGCTTGTCGGATTTGGGAATGAGGGCGATGAAAGTAGATTTGATGGCCGAGGGGATTTTTCCATTGAGGCAGCAGTGGTTGATTACTGTGAGGAGGTCCTGACCTAATAGGTCGAAAAAGGCTATATAGAACTCTATAGGCCAGCCGTCAGGTCCAGGGCTTTTATCTCTCTGGAAGCCCCGGATGGTAGCCTCAAGCTCCCCCAGCGTGACCTCTTTGATTAGTTCCCCTTCTTCCCCTACGTCCACAAACCTGGGGAAGTGTTCTGCCACTCTCATGATTTCTAGCAGGCTGGCTTCCCTCGGGCCTTATAGGTATTCTTGAAGTGAGAGGTGGCCAAAGATGCAAGTGCCCCTGAGATGTTAACCTGTTGCCCCTAGTCATTTTGCAGCTCCCATATAGTGTTGATTGCTTTCCTGCCATTTGCAAAGCGATGAAAGAATTTTGTGTTCTCAATCCCCTCCTGTAGCCATATCGCTCTGCTTCTCAGTCGCCAGCTCGCTTCTCTGTCTTTTAGGACTTGTGCCCTTTGCTTGGTTAAAGATTCATAAGAGGCTTTCTGTTCTAAAGTAGGGAAAGTGCCCTCCGATTGAGATTCAAGATCTGCGATCATCTGCTCAGCTTGAGTTATGATTAGATCCTCCTGTTTCCTTTTCTTGTGGGTCCAAGCTCTAGATAAACCCTTAATTTCAGAGAGATTTTTTACAAACCGAATTGTAGGATCCTCCTCCACGGTGATAGGGTGTGATTTCCAATAATCGGTTATTAGATTGATATAAGAGGGGTCTCGAAGCCATGTAGAGTTGAATTTGAAAGGGGCTGTGTGCTTATGTCGTCTATCTCCAACCTCTAAATATATGGGCCGGTGGTCCGAGATTCCACCACTACCGACCCATTGTCTTGATCTGGGGTGGCTGTTGTGGAAGGCCTCCTTGATGATAAAACGGTCCAGCCTCCTGGCCAGACTTTGTTCCCCTGTTCGGTTGTTCCTCCAGGTATGCTGAATCTTTGCTGAAGGTATATCTATCCAGTGGTGGATTTCCAACAGATGCTCAAAAAAGTCGGATAGCGGGTCTATCTGCGCCTGGTGTCCCCATGATTTCGAGAAACCCAGGGAGAATTTCAGATCCCCTCCAAGGATCATGTTATCTTCTAGGAGGAGGGGGGTACTAAGAAGCCTTCTCCAGAAAAGTTCCCGATTGTGGCAGGTTCCATAGACGTTGATAACTCTCAGCTCTTCCTCCAGATCCTTGGAGTAGATATCTGCTCCCAGGAAACCCCCCCCTCCCCATATGTTCTTCAGGTTAATGGTGTTCTGCTTAAACCCCACTGCAATTCCCCCTGAGCGTCCCGAGACATCGAGAGCATGGAAAATCCATCCTGGCATCCAAGAGCTTAGTGTGGGGATGACCGAGTCTGCCTTACAGAGGGTTTCTTGTAAAAGGATGACATCGACCAAATCAGATAAGAGGAGATGCTTCAGGGCCAGCTTTTTTTCGGGGCTGGCCATCCCTCTACAATTGAAGGACAGAATTTTCATGGAGGGTGTTTGGGAAGGGTTTCCTTTGCTCTAAGTGCCCTTTCAATGGTATGCTGTTTACCCAGGATTACTTCGTCACCCGCTTGTTCTTTTGCTTTGTGAAAATTGGATGGTCTGCCTCTACCTTGTTTGGGCGAGAGGATATGAGGGGTGGCATCCAGCTCTTTCTGCTTTGCAGTCGAGTGAGTGGAGTACCTCGGCGCAGAGGTTACAGAAGGGGAGGGAGTTGGAAGGGAGGGGACAGGGGTGGACGAGAGGGAGCATGAGGAGAAAATGGCCGATGGCTTTGGGATGGGGCAAGTCATATACAGATGACCTGTCCTAGAGGGGAGGGGAGGAGCCCGGGAGACCGCAGCCGGGTCGAGAGCCATCGGGGGGGGAGGGGAGGGAGTTAGGATCGGAGGGGGTAAATTGGAGGATAGCGATAATGAAGACGAAAAATGATGAGAACCAGAGGAAGCAGGGGGGAGAGACATACCCGATGAGAAGACGTCGCCTTTTGCTGCCTTTGAGCGCGTCAGAGGTGGAGAGAGGGGCTTGATCAGGTTCCTGCTCTTCTTTTTCTGCAGGGGTGCGAGCGACGCTTCCACAGTGTTCGAGGTTTTGATTTGCTTCGCCTTTTGAGCTGCTGCGACTTGTGGCTCAAGGATCCCGACATCCGGTGCAGGTTCCTTCTCTTCGCTATCCAGAGAATTTTTCTTGAGAAGGGGGCAGTCTTTGTACAGATGACCCACTTGATGGCATCTCCTGCAGCGATAGGGGATTCCTTCATAATCCAACTTCTGCTTTCTCGAGAACGATTTCCATTGAATGGTAATATACTCCTGCAGGCCACCCCTTGTGTCCATATGCACTAGAATCCTGGCGTATGCCATCACTCCCGTTGTGATGTATGACTTGTCTGACTCCATGTAAGTACCCAAGGTATTGCCGATTCTCCTGAAGATGTCCTCGGACCAGTACTGGAGGGGCAAGCCCGGAAGCCTGATCCAGACCGGTCCAACCCCGATTTGTTCAGTCTCCGGGTTGAAGAGGGGCGACCATCTTTTGAGCAGGACCGGTGCCTTTTCAAAGTGCCAAAAAGACGACAAGACCCAGCTCGTGTGATCTACCCTGGCGAACCTCAGCGCGAACCATCCTCGCACGAATGTCTGGACAAAGGGGATTTCTGCCAGATGTTGACCCTAGATCTCCGCTGCCCACATCTTCAGTCTTTCCGCTGAGTAATTCCTGCCTCTGATGCGACCCACCAACACCCTGTCTGCTAAATCCATAGCGTCCCCCCACTGAATGTCTTCTTCGAGCCTTAGAATGATGTCTGATGATCGGGATTTGAAACAACGCGGTTTCTTCGATGGTCGGGAGGACATGCGATTAGGGTTTGAAGGGACCCTGGCTTTGACCGGAGCCTTGAGTGGGGGAGGAGGGTTAGGGTTTGGGAGAGAATCGGGGAAAGCCTCTGGGAGAGGGGGGATCGAATTGAAACTGCCAGAGGAGACGGGGGCCGCAGGGGGAGGGGCCGACCCAGATCAGAGGGGGGGGGCACTGAGGGGGGGCTCAGCTTGAGTCGGGGGAGGGTGAACAAGCAGCGGATCTGAAGGGCCGACGCAGGGGGAAGAGGCTTGGAAGCAGTCCGAGAGAAAACCAAGAGAGGCCGGGGAGGGAACAACGAAAGGTGTCTAGGTAGAGGGTTCTTCTGGGTGAAGAGAGGCTGAGAGAACAGGGTCCGACGACTAAGTGAGGTCCTCAATACTGGCAGTCAAGCTATCGCTGTACAGACCTCTCGAAGCCGCAAACATGGATCGCCAAATGGAGCCGTCCGCCAGCGGGAGTCCGAATAGTCCACCTCGTCAAGGTCTATTACGCCAGGTGCTAAAAAAACAGGTTAGAACCTCGGAACTAGGTAACCGTCGGGGACCGGCACCGACAGCGCTGTTGGAACAGGACCGTCCTGGGGCGGGAAGTGAGGAGGCGTAGTAACCGCCAGGGGTGAAACAGGCTGGAGGAAAACGACGGGAGGCTACCCGAGCATTCTGAGAGCTGTGCTTCGATAACCCTAACAGCGAACGTCAAAGATAAAAAACGAAAGGGTAGAGAGGATGCGGGGTGATAAGTCTTTCATCGAGGGGAGAAGAGAGGTTCAAGTCCGGGCACGTGTGCTGAGAGGGTGTCAGGGGGTGGCTGCAGGACCGATGCCGGCCTGCAACCCCGTTCCATTACCTCCGTTCAGGCCATGATGAACCAGGCCCCGCCGTACGTGTTCTCTGATCCGCTTCCTCGCTCCCTTCAGGCACCCACATTCGATATATGTTCCTTCATGGGTTTCATGAGCAAGGGATTTTGTTTTTGAGTCAAGACTCCCACTGAGAGTCTTTAGGATTTATTTGTCATCTAGTCATAAAATATAAGAGTCATTGTCATGTAAATGAAGTAATGTTACACTTTGTAAAAGGTCAATATTGTCTATGTAAAGTATCCTCCAAGAACTTGTCACCTAACCTCTTCAAGTCGGCCTACAGACAATGAAGAAACTGCTAGAACATGTCGGCCTAACTCTAGCTGTCAAGTCGGCCTAAAGGTCAAGTGAAGAAGTATATAAATAGCCCAACTCAACCTCATTTGAAGACACAATTCGGACAAGAAGTTCGATATGAATTCGGTCTAGAAAGAAGTATGAAGAGAGGGTAAAAAGGAGTGTGAAGACGAAGCAACAAAGGAAAGTGCGAAGTTTCTTCTGGGAGACTATCTTCTGGGTATAGCGAAGTTTCTTCTGGGTAGTGCGAAGTTAGGGTAGCGAAGTTTCTTCTGGGAAGTGCGAAGTTAGGGCAACGAAATTTCTTCTGGGAAGTGCGAAGTTAGGGCAACGAAGTTTCTTCTAGGGTAGCAAGAGAAAGACTCTTCTAGGTGATCGAAGTAGAGACTGAGTTTCTCTAGAGAAGACCTAGAGACCGAGATTCTCTAGGAAAGTTGTGAAGAAGCAATGAAAGAGATAGAGACCGAGTTTCTCTAGAAAGAGCCAAGGAGAAGCAGTTCAAGATCAAGAAGAAAGGCAAAGGAAGGAAGAGGTAGAGCATCAAGGTTAGTGACCAGGTTCTTGAGAGGATACTAGAGTCAAGGGTCTATGTCAAGGTCTTGGTACTTATCAATTGAAGATCTAGAAGAAGAATTTTGATCGGGTTTTCCTCTCAAGAGGTGAGAGGTTTTGGCCCTGGTTGGAGAAGCCTACATACTATGTCATTTGTCTTTTATTGTGCATATTGGTAATTGTCTTGATGAAAGAACACATTAATAAGCTAATGAACAAAAGACTATAAGTAAAAGTGCGTCACAAGCAATTATCAAGTAGAAAAATTGTTAACTTTGAATGACCTAGATTTCTCAACAGTTAGTAGATTTTCTAGGAGATTTGATCTTGTCCAAAGAGAGGAGGGAGATATGTATTTTCTTTCCATAACCTTTTCCCACAGACCTTGTCCCTTGACAATTTTCTAGCCTCCCTTTGTAGCCAGAGCCATTGAAAACCAAGGTAAAATTTTTAAACCCCAACCTCCAAAAGCTTTTGAGAGAGATATGGAAGACCATGCTATTAGTGCCAATGTTTTGTGATATTGCCTTCCTACCTAAAGGTACCTTAAGGAGATTTGCGTTAATTTGTTGAGAATCCCTTTCAAAATCCAAGCTAGAGAGGCCTAATAAACTGGGATGGCTTCTATAATAGCTTTGCAGAGCACTAGCCTCCCTACCCTAGAGAGCCATCTATTGCACCAACTCTTGACTCTAAGATCTACCTTTGCGATTAGCCAAGTCCAATCCTCTTTCTTGTAATTGCTTGGTTTAAGATAGAAGCCTAAATGCTTCAGTGGGTCTCCTAGGGGTGAAGGGAATTTTGAGAGGACTTGATGCACCCTCTTTGAATCAACATGTTCAAGTGCATTCCCTATGAGAGTTGTTTTCTCCTAATTTGTGATCATACTCGTTGCCAAAGCAAAGATTTCAACGATATGTTTTAATGCTTGCAAATTTCCATAGTCTAGGGCTAAGAAAATGATGATATCATCCACAAAGAGAAGGTGAGTGAGCGTATAGGTTTCTGAAATGCTGATACCTTTTATGATGTGCCTTCTTTTTGCATCCAATAATGCCCTGCTTAAGCTTTCAACAATCCAGAGGAAGAAGAGAGGGGATAAAAGACATCCCTTCCTTAGACCCATTTGTGTGTTGAAGAAGGGGGATGCTGCTCCATTTACAAGGATTGCCATTGAGGATGTGCTCATGCAACTATAGACCCGATCTACAAAGGGAGGAGAGAACCCCAAATGGAGAAGGATTAGCTTAATGTAGAGCCAATCCATCCGATTAAAGGCTTTAGAAAGATCCATTTTGTAAATAAAAACCTTTTGCTTCTGCACATGTAGGGAATGCAGTCTTTCTTGTACCAACCCAATGGCTTCATGTATTTGCTTGTCTTTCAAAAAACCAATTTGTTCTAGGGAAATGTTCTCAAAGAGGATGGGCATTACCTAGAGGGAAATGATCCTTTAGATGATTTTGTAGATACTATTACAAAGGGAGATAGGTCTGAATTGATTGATGGAGGAGGGCTTGTTAGATTTAGGAATGAAGGCCAAAAAAGTGGCATTGAAGGGGGCTAGGATTCTACCATGAATCCTAGAATATTCTACCACACAAAGAAGATCATCACCAATAAATTCAAAACAAGCTTGATAGAATTCAATTGGGAGGCCATCGTGCCCTGTGCTCTTGTCCTTTTGACAACTCTGCATCATTGGTTCTAATTCAACTTTTGTGACCGCTCTCATCAGGCGCTCATTTTCCTCCTCCACAACGGATTTGGGAAATAAGTTAGCCATCTGAAGAATTTTGTCACTATTTGCACACTCCTCTTTCTTGAAGATAAATTGAAATGGGAGCGCAACCCTCCTCAACAATTTCCTTGAAATAGATTTTAAAAATTTGCAGGAAATAGATTTTAAAATTTTTGCCGTTAGCTAAACAAAATTCACAAATTGAACCATAAAAATTAATTGGAAAACAGGAAAATATGAATTGCAACTGAAAATTGACAAAATGCACATGTAGTAGAACTCAACCATAGTTTATTAATATAGGAAATGCTGGTACAAAACTGGAAATGGCTGAGGTAATGGCCTCCAAAGATATTTGCTACAACACTGAATCTGGCCACCAAAATTTGAATTGAAAACAATAGCTGCAACCTTTGAATTCTGGATGAATTCACCAAGGGAAGAGTTGGGTGCTCGCCCACTCTCACTGAATCACCCGAGGGTTTCTGTCCTAGGGTTACTACTAAAGCTGGGAACTCCCGGTTCTCCAAACTTCTCCACAAGAAAGAAAACTCAACTCCAATATATTTCCAAATGATCTCTTCCTCCTCTTTTATAGATCTGATGGATAGATCTCCAAACCTCTAGAAGCATCTTATTTTATCTTAAGTGACCTTTTAATTTAATTTTACTTCACTTACGTCACTTTTGGCCTTTTTCCTCCAATTAATTAATTTTCCTCTCCTTAATTAAATGACTAATTAAAGTCAATTTTAAGCTGGGAAAATGGTAAATTGCCCACCATAATTTCTCCAATCATTAGAAGTCACATCTAAGCATCCCATCCTGTAGATCTTCTCGTTCTGGCTCCAACGAGCTATTACACTGAGGTATTCCATCAAATATTCCTCCCGGAATGCCACCTCAAGCGTAATTAATTAAGTTAGACCCATTAATAACTTTGTTTTTTTAAAGTTGTCAAAATGCAATGGAATGAAAGGCAAACTGTGCGGATGATGGTATATGTCAAGCGAATTTCATCAGATCCCATAAGAATCCCTCAAAACTCCTTTGAAACTCCTGTTGACATAATCCTGCTCCTTCGACCTGGCCATCACATACCTTGGAAACCCATCCTGGCTGTACTATAGAGGAAAATAAAAATGGGGACATGACAAATCCTCCTGCCCCAAGATTGCTTGCCCTTAAGCAATCTGCATCTATCCATTGCAGAGGCATCTGTAAACTGATACTAGGATCCCAAATGAACCATTGTACCACGCCATGCCTCTGAACTAACCAAACATGAATGGGTCCCTCAATACCCAGATCCCAAATAAGCTGCTGACTTAATGTGCCATCCATGGATCCACCTCGATCCCAAAACCACCATAACTAATCATCCTCATCCATCCCCCATGGCTCGATTTGTGCTCTGTCTTTGACCGTAGATGCAGCTCCACCAATAGAATACCAACATATCACCTCTCTGCAATCCAACCTCTGGAATAGGTCGAGGTCAACCCCACTTTGCTGATGCTGGGCTAGTGCTACTGGAATTTTGATGAACTGTTGATCCACTTCCCACTGCCCACTGAAACATGTAGTGACCCTCTCATCTAAGGGTTCCTACTGTACTATGCCCCTGACTAGAAATATTGCTCCATCAATAAGGTACCAACTCATGATCTCCCGCCAATCTAAGGCATGGACATCGGTGTAAGGAACAAGTCTGCTATGCTGATGTTGTTCCATGCTCAACTCATGCTGCTCTGTCTGGTCAATTGACAATATCCATTGAGAAAACCATGTCTCTCTCCCTATAATGGGTACAAGTGTCCAAACTGTGCTGCATGCCCTGTCTAGGTACTCTTGGAGAGGGATGCTGCCTGGAAATACTATAGCTTTGCTGGCTGCCACTGCACCTATCTGCATCACATCAGCGGGTAGGCCCAAAGATGGATGCGCCACCATCTCAAAAAGATACTCCCTCGTCTGACTGGAAACTCCACGCTCCTCCAATCTACCAACCTCCTACAAATCTATCTTGTCAGGCTCCAACACTTGCTGATGACAAGTGTCTGCAAATACTGCCACCCTACTGGTTGTCTGTACATTTGTCTGCTCCTCATCAATGGCTGGCCCAAGGATGGTTGTTCGTCCTCCTTCATCATGGGCTCAAAATGAACTACCAATTGACTCTCCACAAAAGGCTCATCATGCATACTGTGCATATCATCCTCCTTAGCTAACTCATGCTCCCCATATGCTGCTCATGCTGAATCGTTAGTAGTGACTCATCACTTTGAATGTCTCCCATAGGGTTTGCTGACTACTCACCATACCCACCGGAATATATATCTGGCCTGCTGCCAACAACTCCACATCACTGCTCATGCTCCTCAGAGGCATCCTTTTATGAACCCATGGACTCATCCAAAGAAGAATCCTCATCCTGAAAGTCAAAAGGAATCTCCCCCTGCTCTACCTCTTCCATCTCCTCTGCATCACTCAAGCATGAGTGGGCAGGTCCCCAAGGTTCCTTGCATATGAAGCAAAGACCCTTCCTCAGCTCATTCTTGTTGCATGGTTGGTCACCACCAATCCTCCGCAACTCCTCTTGGGTCAATAGTATCCTGAACAGACCAATGTTCTGCTCAACCAACCTTTCGGCTAGTTCATAAGCAGCAGGGTGAGACCAATAGTTCTCTCCTCCAAATGGCCAACAATTGTCATATCCCCAACAAATAAAACGACTAAGGTGAATTCCCATTTTCACCGTTTTGTTTTCTAATAAATCATTTTGGCGATTGGACTTAAGAGAATGGGTTAGAAGACTTGGAATTAATTTTGCTAAGGGAAAGGGAAGCCAACTTAGGAGATTTGTGTAAAAATAAAAGTTGGTGGATTGTGGGGGCCACACCAAAAGGGGAATTCAAACCCAAGGGAGGAATACCACCCACAAGGGTGAGAAGGAGAGCAGCTATAAAAGGCAAAATGAGACTCATTTTTGGGGTTCTTTGGTTGTGCATTTAAATTGAGAGTTTGCTTGAGCTGTTTAGCCAAGTCAACTGGTCCGAACTCTCTTTTGGTGGACTTAGAGTTCCACCCTAGGAGAGAATTATGGAGCTTAGTGGAGAGGATATTGCTGGAGTTTGTGGGTCTTTTCAGCTATCGCTTCAGCCAGTTCGAGCTTCTAGGAGGACACAGTGGCAGAACTCATTCCATTAAGTTGAGGGGTCTTCAAGGGGAATTCCAACCGAAGAATTTAGGAGAAAATCCCTTGAGGGTGGGCCAGATTTTGTGGAGAATTACAGGTCTGGAGATTGCTGCTCCAGTTGGAATCAAGTTCATCATCACTAGGGCCTGTGCAGGGACTTTGCTGGGCAGAATTCTTGGGGCAGTTTCTAGTTGGGTTTGTGCTGGAGTTGAGGAAGAATATCACTCTTATCTTCAGGGAGAATTTGCAGGGAGTTTCTATAGCCATTTGAGGAAGGAGCCAAGGCTACATTAGCAACAGTGATTTGAGGGGGACACAGAACTAGTGAAGGAGGGCGTAGCACTAAAATTGGGTAATTCCAGGATGTCAGAATTAGCCCAAAACATTTTTGGGTTTTGCTGGCTTGGCATCAAGGAGCTTGCTCCTAATTTTGCAGAATTTTTGGAGGAGTTTTGGAGCCCCAAACCTCAGTTCACCTATAACAACAGTTGCAGAAATTTTTGGGTTGGATGCACAGTTTGGAGAAGCCATTTTGGGTGGGACAGTTCAGTCATTTTCACCTGGGTATTTGCTTGCTCACTGTAGCAAGCCTGGGTGCACGCTTTCCATCCCCATTTGTATTCATATTCCCACAATTATCAATAAAATGGCTCAAATTTGTTATTTCTGCCGTATTGAGTTCTAATTTGTCACTGCATGTGTTGTATTAGGTTTTTCATGTTATAGTTGTGTTGCAGCTAGTGCATGTTTTGGTATTTCACTATAAATTTTTTAGTTAGAATATTACAACAATCTACACTGTAACTCCTTGCAAATGGCATCACGACCTTCCATGCAGGAAGACAAAATGGACTACATATGTGTTTTGATTGTGTTAGGATGTTGTTTCTTAATGTTGAAGAAGCATTGGAACATTTGGAGAATCAAGTCATCACACTCTAAGTAAAACATGAGGTCATAAGATCTAACCAAGGCTATGACTTCTAGAATCACGAGCTTCTTCCCAAAGGTGGGGTCCTTGCTGTGATCCAAGTCTTGAAAGGTCTCCTCTATCAACCTGAAGGCTCTCCTCATAATGTCATCATTGCAAGGAGGTATAGATGTGGTCAACCTCATAATGTTACTGAGACAGGAGGCTACTGGAAGTGCGACCCCTTCACAAGGGTACTCCAAGAACTTGTTTTGTATTAGGGCAAACATGGCTGGTTTTAGAGCCCAAATTAGTTTCTTCCCCTCTAACTGGTTTACTTCAGAAAGGAGTTCATCCAATTCTTCTAGTTTGTAAAGGGCTTTCACTGTGACCCTCATGTTTTTCAAATCTTTCCCAAGTGCAGAGATTTTGTGTCTTTTTTCTTGCCCCTTTTGCACATCTCTCCGCTGTCCTTTCTGAAGAATGGCATAGACCCCCTTTGAGAAGGGTTTGCTGTTTTGCTTTATTTCTTGGCCCAAAGAAGAACTAAGTAATGTCTTAAACTGTTGTTGCTCCCCACTTCTCTCTTAAGCTATTAAGGGTATTTTTGAAGTCTTCTAGGATCTTTTCAATACCCATTCTACCTGTAAATCTCCTATGACAATTTTAAAGCTCCTGAAGTTTATTATCTCTTTTCAGTGGAAATTTTCGTCAAACAGGTTATAAACACACTGCTGCAAATGAAATATGTTTATGGCAACACACAGTGACCTCTATATGAAATAACCAGGTTTCGAATAGAAACAAATATTTTATTTGAATTCAGAATTTCAAGAACATGACGTAGATATCCTGGGCATTTATGTATGATAACAACTTTCATTATTTAAGAGGAACACATAGCAGAAGTTACAACTTGGCACCTGGTATATGTCGGCTGCTAACAGAGAGGGATGCTGCTTCAATTTATGGTATGGGTGTCCACGCTACTTAAATATAGCAAAGAGAGGGAGCCACACTGTAGACTATGCCATATCACTGTTGCACGCTGTCCAACACAGTCCCTGAAAGCTACAACACTTGTTTTTATTTGTGTATCAGTCATACAGGAGTAGTATGTACCCCTTCTTGCTCCAAATACTGTAATATTCTCACTTGGGCAACACTGCAAATTCTCAATAATTTTCTGAGTGTGTGACTGAGTTTGGTGGCAGATTTCTTCGAATCAGTTCAAGGCAACACTGTTGTAAGTGTATATTCATACATTTATTCTCAACAATGACAAACAGTGATAACAAATGCCCTCAAAGCACATTCCAGTGGACTGGTGTAATTATATTAACAAATCAGAAATGTTTACAGTGCTGATATATTAACTCCATCACAATATAAATGACAAAACAATCTCTTTATTATCTCTTTATTTATTTTCTGAGCAAATACATCAGAGAATACAGTGACAGGGGAACCTGGTTGCTTAGCTTAGCTTGAAATCCCGTATCTTCCCTTAAACTCAGCTTCTGTGCATTAGCAGCCCGCTCAGAATTTATTTCTGGTGTAACACACAGCCTTAGGAATAAAAGCATGGTCCACAAGTAATCTCAGAGAGGTGCTCAACTCCCTTTCAGAACTCGTGGCTAACTCAGAATTGGAGATTCGGTCTTGGGAAGTAGATTTGATCACGTCCAGCTGAGAGCTCGGTTTCACTATTTCCAATAAGCCTAACACTTCTTATCAGCACTTCGAACTCAAGAAATCAGGTGTGAACTTGTCATCAGGTGACAGAAACTCAGCCCAGTTAGGAGGTATCTCGTACAACAGCAGAAATAATGAGTTTCATCTCACCTCCTTCAAGGAAAATATGTCCTGCTAGTGAAGGGAAAACCTTGGACTCATCATATGCTCCTAAAATTGACCACTGAATCCCCCTGCAAACAATCTCATCCTCTAAATAGAGCCACAAACTTCTTCAATGTACACGTCCTTCAGAAATTTAGCTACTCGACTTCCAATAATCTTGTGAGAGAGATGTTGATTTTTGGTAAGCATCGGATGTGCTCTAGCCATGAAAATTGGTGGAGAGGCTAAGGCACATGAGATCTCCAAGACCCAGAATTGTTTAGAGAAATTCCACCCGGATGAGAAGATATTAAAATAATTAATATTTTTAATGGGGTTCCTAAGTCTAAACTTAGGAACATTAAAATATTAATGTGTATTAATATAAAATGGGTGAGAAAGTTCTAAATAACGAAGAACAAGCCAGATTTAATCTTAGCCATTGATTAGGGACTTAATCTCGGCCGTTAAATCGTCAACATGAAAAGTATAAGAGGAGGTTTGAGGGTCAGTTGGAGACACACCAAGAGAGATCAGTCAGTTCGATTTTCTGGGGCGAGGTTTACTGAGGAAATCGAACAAGTGATCAGTTGCAGTGAGGGGCAGTTCGGCAGGAGGCCGAAGAATACATATCAGAGAGGCAACAAAGAGCTAGAAGAGGTAGCGCAGATCCTAGGAGGGCTGACACAAAGGCTAAGGAGGCCAAAGCAGAGGACGCAGAGGCTAATGCAGAAAGCCGCAGAGGCTGACATAGATAGTGCAAAGGCTGTAGAGGCTGACATTGGGCTGAAGAGGCTGCGCTGGGAGGTTCTGTGGGGCAGACTGAGAGCAGATTAGTCGGGAGAGGGTGACATAGTTCCAGTGAGGGTGACACAATTCCAAAGGAGTGCTTGGAGCAGCTTTCGCTGTCCAACACAAGGAATGGTCAGAGTCACTGTGGGGTTGTTCATCCGGTTGCTGATTTGCCGGAATATCTGTCTCCGGAGAGAGGTACTACTGCCAAGGAAATTCTCTTAAGGGTGAGCCATTTCTGGCACCCTAGTTGTATTCAAAATCTGCTTAATAATAAAACCCTCTATATGCTGCACTGGTTTTCCCACATTGGGTTTTTCCAGGGATGATTGTCCAAAAATAACGGTGTCCCATGTGTTGTTTCAGTTTATTTTAGTTGTTGGTCTGTATATTTGTAAAGGCTGCAATTGTGTTTACTTCGATGTTGTTAAATAACTTGTTAATGTACAGAACAAGTAAGATATAGTAAACTAGATATTGCATTAGGGGTTTTTGATGTGTTAGATTCAAGAATTTTCACATGGTATCGGAGCGATTGCAGATCAAGGAGGACTGAAGACACCAACAAAAGAAATCTGAGGATTTGCGGCTGTCCCGAGAAACAATGCTTTTCCAGAGCTGAAGAGGCAAGAGGAGTGACGCAATGCAAAGAGGGTGATGCAGAGGCTTACGCAGAGCCTGCGTCAGCATTCTGAGCCAGTAGAAGGGCCAACGCAGAGGTAGAAGGGGGGCAAATCAAGGCTATGCAGTGCTCGATCATCTTTTTTAGCTAGGAAGGATCGACGTTGACGCCAGGATGAACTGATCCAACTCTCACTTTGATTGCGCAGAGCCAGAAGGGATCAGATTCTTCAGTTGCTGGGGCTAAGGGAGCTGTGCAGATTGTGATTTGAGGAGTGGTGGAACATTGTTTTTGTCAGTGTATAATAGTGTCTAAGGAGATGGAACCAAGGTAGAGGGAAGCACTACCTCGATGGATTTCTAGCCAAGAAATCCAGATCCGAATTGTAGCAGCAAAGGGGGATTGGAGAGGAGTGATTCGACAATTGGTAGGAAGATTTCCAGGAGGGAAGTCGAGACTTAGAGGGAGTTTAGAAGAGGAGCAGAGATGGCAGTGAACGGATTGAGGGATCAGGACAGATTGGATGGGGCTTCCAATTTTGTCATCTGGAAGGTCAGGATCCTGGCAATATTGGATAAACATCGCAGCAAGGACTATGCCTTAAAAACTGTAGCTATCCTAGTTGACCCTGATGCAAATGAGAAGTATGAGGAGGCCATGGCGAAGGCGAAATGCATGATCCTAGACGGGGTCAAGGATCATGTCATACCACATATTGCTGAGAAGAACACAACAAATGAGATGTGGCAGACACTGACCACCTTATCCCAGGGCTCTTCTGTGCAGTGGAAGATGTTATTGGAGAATTAGCTGAGGTCATATCAGATGTAGAAAGGAGAGGAGATAGATCACTTCCTCCTCAGGTTGCAAGGAATTCGCGACCAGCTTATTTTCGTGGGGTCTACACCAAATCCAGAGTTTATGGTCAGGACTGCTTTGGATGCAGTCTCCAAGGACTGGGAGACGTTTGTCCAAAGCATTTTGGGCAAAGCGAGTCTCCCCAGTTGGGAAAAGATGTGGGTATCTCTTTGACAGGAAAACATCAGGAGGTTAACCAAGGCGGGGAGTAGTGGTAAGGGAGTTCAAGTCAAGAAAGAGGAGGAGGAGGATGCGGCTCTAGCATCTGCGGGACAACAAGGGAAGAGGAAGAAGAAGGACATCTCCAAGGTCAAGTGCTTCAACTGTGGGGAGCTGGGACACTATGCATCTTAGTGCCCCAGGAAGAAAGGCAAGGGAGAAGCTTCCGACTCAAAGGCAACTTTAGCAAAGGCGGAGAAGGATGTTGAGACTGATGACGATTGTGCCATGAGTGTTCATCACCTCTAGCGAAGAGGTGGGGAGACATCGAGTTGTAGTCAGGAGGACTACATGCAGGGGCAGGATCCTTGAGGTGCCTAAACTCTTGGATCACATCTGGCTACGAGAGCCCTTAATGACATTAGCATGATGATAGGTGCTGGGTGAAGCAAAGTGTGGTGGAGCAACAAGGCAGGGCTAGAGTGCAGAAGTCTGTAGCATCGCAGTAGAGGTTGCAATAGTGCGAGATGCACAAAGGTGTTTGCAGCAGAGGGAGCACAGGATAACAGCAGAGGTAGCTTCAGCATCATGAGGCTTCCAGACTGACTGGGATGTCAGTATTTGGGGGAAGTCAGTTACTTACTTCTCGGTAACTAAGTTGCAGTGCTATGGGTAGCATGATGCAACGTGTTGAGAGGGAGCTGCAGTACAGATGTAGCAGTGGCAGTGGCAATGTCACGGCCAACAATACAGGAAGCAACAATGCAGTGGATGTGAGGCAGCAAGCCAAGCATCAACACAGGTACCGATGCGGAGGGTCATTGTGATGTTTCTATGGTGAACCATTACCAGAGCACATTCGTTGTTAAGAGAGAGTGTTGATTTTTGGTAGCATCGGATGTGCTCTAGCCATGAAAAGTGGTGGAGAGGCTAAGACACATGACATCGCCAAGACCCAGAAATCATTTGGAGAAATTCCACCCGGATGAGGAGATATTAAAATAATTAATATTTTTAATGGGGTTCCTAAGTCTAAACTTAAGAAAATTAAAATATTAATGTGTATTAATATAAAATGGGTGAGAAAGTTCTAAATAATGAGGTTCAAGCCAGATCTAATCTTACCAGTTGATTAGGGACTTAATCTCAGTCGTTGAATCGTCAACAGGAAAAGTATAAGAGGAGGCTTGAGGGTCAATTGGAGACACACCAAGAGAGATCAATCAGTTAGATTTTCTGGGGCAAGGTTCGCTGAGGAAATCAAACAAGTGATCAGTTGCAGTGAGGGGCAGTTTGGCAGGAGGCCGAAGAATACATATCAGAGAGGCAGCAAAGAGCCGGAAGGGTAGCGCAAAACCTAGGAGGGCTGACACAGAGGCTAAGGAGGCCAACGCAAAGGACATAGAAGCCGCAGAGGACGCAGAAAGCTGCAGAGGCTGACGTAGACAACCCAGAGGCTGTATAGGTTGATGCTGGGCTGAAGAGGCTACGTTGGGAGGTTCTGTGGGGTAGACTGAGAGAAGATCAGCTGGGAGAGGGTGACACAGTTCTAGAGAGAGTGACGCTGTTCCAGAGGAGTGCTTGGAGCAGCTTTCGCTGTCCAGCACAAGCAACAGTCAGAGTCATTGTGGGGTTGTTCGTTCGATTGCTGATTTTCCGGAATATCTGTCTGTCACTATGGGGTTGTTCATCTGATTGCTGATTTGCCGGAATATCTGTCTTCGGAGAGAGGTAGTACTGCCAAGGAAATTCTCTGAAGGGTGAGCCATTTCTAGCACCCTAGTTGTATTCAAAATCTGTTTAATAATAAAACCCTCTATTTGTGAAGGCTGCATTTGTGTTTACTTCGATGTTTTTAAATAACTTGTTAATGTAAAGAACAAGTAGGAGATAGTAAACCAGATATTGCAGTAGGGGTTCCTGATTTGTTAGATTCATGAATTTTCACAAGAGAAATGAAGATGGCTATGGTCGACCCTTGCTTCAGGTGAATAATGCCCTTGACAATGCTGGAGAAAGAATGACGTTCACGACCTTCTAAAAGTTTGGATTTTAATAAAAATTTGAATGATGAATCAAGCCGCTGAAATTGCTTGTAGTTGCCACGATTAATTGCGTACTGGCAAGTTTTGGTTTGGAGCTTCAATTTTCAGAGTGTGTGGGATTCCTTCTCAGCCTGGGCCTTCTCAATTAATCTGCAGAAATAATCTTCGAGCTCTTGAAGAATTTCTGGAAATAATTTTACGACCCTTCAAAGGATTATTACTTATGCTACCTTTGACTCTACACTCCATTGAAGAATAGAACAGGTTTTAGGTTTATTTTTCTAGATACAATCAGTTGTCGAGGTTCGGACACAGAGTACCTGGCATGGTTGGCCCCTGTTTGTCACTGTCAGCGCCACTTTGGGTATTCGTTTGAATTTTCATTTTCCATAAATTCATCTTTGCACTCCTCTTTCCGACTGCACTGCGGGTAGAAGGTTCGTCATCTCGTCAATTTATTCACAGGTACTGGACAATGCAACCGCAATACCATTAAGGGTTTGTCATTCTCATTCGGGAGAGGATCTGGTTGCAAGGAGTCTACAAACAAATTGCATCTAGACACAGATCTGAAGGTATCTCTTTGTCATGAAAGCGTTCCAACCCACTTCCCAATCTGGATCCAATGGCTGCAGCTAAAATCGAGATTCAAAGGGTATCGCTTCTCAGACCTTAAACTCAATGGCATTTTCATCTGCTCGTTGCTATTTTATAGCAAAATTGGAATAGTGGTTATTATCTGGGCTCGTTCTCTGGAGGCATTCTTGCGCAGAGTATATTTTTTGTGGACTGAATATTTTTGTCCGATGCAAAGTAAATCTAAAGGGAAATATCAGGTAGCATACATTACAAAGCTACAAACCATAATCGCCCAATTCTGATATCTTCGCGTTTCTACACAGAAGATACAGGCTATTGACTCTAGGTGAACCGCTGCTAGGAAAAGCCGTCAAGAAATACCTGCTGTAAAAACCGCAAGAAGGTTGTCGCTATAGGTTTGGTGACATCTGGAAAGTGGTGCCATAATGCAGAGACTATTGAAATATCAAACAAAAGGAAATAATTATTCTACCGGGTTCTAGGCACCAACTGCAGACAACAACAACAAAGGCGCAAACCAGGAAAGGAAGAGAGGATGCACGCTAAGTGTTTGACGAATCAACTATATAACAACTGAAGTTACAGTCCCTGTTTGTGTAGTGTTTTTACAGGACTTCTGATGGACCTACACATGGACATTAACCAATTCCTTGAAATCTTGTCAGAGCCTCCAGCTTTGCCTGAATCCGCAATAACAGTGGTTGAAGGTCAAGGGGTACAACTTGAAACTGGGGTCCATGAAAAAACCATGGAGTCGAATTTTTCATTTTGGACAGCCCAAGTAAAACAAATTTTGCATAAAATGGAATTTCTGGAAACTAAAAACAACAAGCTTCGTTCTAAAATACGCACCATCTCTACCAGAGTTTCGAAGGTGGAAGGGGATAAGTTATCCCTTAAGAAGATATTACACGAAAGCAAAGAGCAGGAAAATCTCCATCTTCCAAATGATATGTTGCATGCAGAAATTCTCGACCTTAAAAGCAAGCAGGAAGAAATCTGATCCCAACAGGCCACCTTCAAACAAGAAACTGAGACACACATCAATTCTTGGGCACAGGTGGTTCGGGCAAAGGGTAGAACTCCTACCCCTCTTGTAGCAGTTGAGGAGGTGGTGCAAGCAAAATTTGTGGAAGAAGTTAATGCACCAGACGAGTGAGAGAATTGAATCTCAGGGTGAGAGGTCTCCCCTTACCTCACTCCTCTCCAGATCCTATGGAAGTGGGGGCTAGGTTCCTTCAAGATACCCTTAGCCTCCCTGATATAGCTCTGGACAGAGCTTGGTTGGGCTACGACTCCACTCTCTTCCTCAAGTTTCGGACTACATCCGATCAACTCCGCACCCTCAGGGCTAAGCGAAAGATGTTTTCTCTCCCCAGCAGGATTTTCTTGGATGAGGGCCTCACTCGAGCACAGGTTGTAGAACTTAAACAATCCAGAGAACAGGTTATGGTAGCACGACAGGCAGGGATATGGGCAATTATCAGGAACCTTCGGGCAGTCATTCGGGACTCCTTCCCACCTGGGTGGGAACCCTAAACTCGAGGTTCCAAATGACGGGCCCGCTTGGGGAGACGATAGGGTACAGGCATCTCTATCTGCTGTTGGAATGGCAATGGATCTTTCTGGTCATCGCTGGGACTTTTGTATGATGCTCTCGAATCAGCGAACATCCTCTTTATGACCGAGACTCATGCAAGCCCTGTTCGACCTCTCCCAGATATCACAGGTTAACTATTGGTTCTCAATTTGCAGGTAGGAGACGAGGAGCTCGGGAGGGGTCAGAGGATCAGGTGGAGTTGCTTGTTTGGCTAGTGACTCACTCTGTAACAGGGTATCTGTGGTAGTCGAAGACGAGTTTGCCAGGTTTATGTGGATTTAGATTGGCGTCAGAGTCTCTTGTCCGAGGGACATTTACATTGTAGTCTGTTACTTTCCCCCAACCTCTTCACCATTTTCCATCCATAATGGCTCAAATGGGGACCCCTTTATAGACTTGTACACCGGCATCACCCAATACTCTGCTATTGGGGAAGTCATCCTCCTAGGCGACTTCAATGCTCGTACTAGAGATCTCCAGATCCCTCCCCATGATCGATCAAAATATGTGTTTTGTACCCAGGGGATAGATTCATATTCAGTTGGGCTTCACCAGATGTCAGATGATGCTTTGGGGCCCACTACAATTTATGGTAAACATCTATTGTAGTTGGGGGAATCATAGGAGTTGTTAATTCTAAATGGTCTTCCTTGTTTCCCAGACTCTCGCTTTTTCATGTGTCGGCCATATGACGGGGGTGCGAGTGCAGTTGATTATGTCCTCGCTAGCTAGAACTTGCTCCCTTTTATTCGCCATCTCTCGGTCTCCCCCATCCCCCTTGCTGATCATGCACATCTTTCCTTCTCTCTCCGGTTTGACCCTCCCCTTCCAACCCATCCTTCCCCTCAGGGCCCACCCCGAACCACCTTTTGATTTGACGAAGGCGACCCTGACATCTTCTTCTCTACCCTACGCAAGATGCTCCCATCAGAGACCCAGTTCTCCTTGCTTGATTCTGCTTCCACTAAATACACCCGTCTTTCATCAATCATTTGGGAAGCAACATTCAAATCCTTCCCTCACTCCACTCGTTCCACTTCCACCTCCTGAAAAGTTGGATCTTGCCCCATCAGCAAATGGTACGATGACGAATGCAAGACTCTACATTGAGAACTTCGATATGCTTTCACCTACTCTCAACCCTTCTACCCTGACCTCAAAGCTTCTTACAATCGTCTCCTTCATCGCAAGAAACGACTCTTTGTCTCTCATAGAAGATGAGAACTTTCTGCTCTCCTTGACCACTCCCCTAAACAATTTTGGCATACCATCCTTCCCCGATGCTCCCCTCTTCCATTTGACTTCGACCCTACATCCATGTTCTCTCACACTTCCAACCTTTATGATATTCTGGGGCAGGGCCAAGTTCATGTTACCTCCCCACCCCCTTCCTGTTACCTATTCTCAGACAAAGATATTAGAGAGGCCATTTGGGTGATGAACAACAGCAAAGTAGCCAATGAGGAAGGCTACCAAGTAGAGTTCTTTAAACACGGTTTCCGTTCTTTGGTTAGTTACTTGGCTGATCTCTTCAAACATGTCGTCCGTGAAGGTTTTCTACTGGCATGGTCACACCACATCATCCATCTGATCCACAAATGAAATCAGTCTCCAACTCAAATCCCATTAACTACAGAATGATCATGGTGGGCCACACGTTCTCGAAGTTGTATGCTACTGTTCCACATACGAAGCTCTCCAATGACCTTGAGCAGAGACAACTCAGAGCTAGGGGATAGGCAGGTTTTCGACCAACTCATCAGACCGTTGACCACATCTTCACCCTCTGCATTGTGATTGAGGAGGCTCGACATTGCTCTTCGAAAGTCTACTGTCGTTTCGTAGATTTTCGGAAAGCTTTTGACTCTATTTTGAGGAAAGCCTTACTCCAGAGACTTAGAGATATTGGCATCTTGGCGACCCTATTGACAACTATTACTTGCCTATATGAGTTCGTCCTTGGTCGTCTTCTAATCGTTGATGGGATATCTGATTTCATCTGAAGCATTATTGGGGTTAAATAGGGTTGTCCATTGTCCCCTACCCTGTTTGGGATCTATATTGATGAGTTGGAGGCTTTTCTACACGAGCATATCCAGGACACTGATGGTTGCCTTCTTCACCAGGTCATGATATCTATTCTACTCTTTGATGACGATGTGGTCCTCCTCTCCCCATCTCCAGAAGAATTACAGAGGCAGTTGGATGCCTTAGCTCTATTTTGCGATCTTCGACAATTGACGGTCAACCTGGGTAAAACCAAGGTTATGATCTTCAATGGGGTGAAGAAAACTTTGGACCTTCACTTCCTATTCAGGGGGAGGAGGTTGAGATCACTAGCACGTATACGTACTTGGGGGTGCAATTCTCAGGTCCCGGAGATCCTTAGCCCTTCTGGAGATAGTGCTTTCGACATCACTTCCAGGACATCTCGTCCAAGATGAGCCTCATGGACACCTTGATCCATCCCACTGTTCTATATGGCTCAGAGATTCGGGGACCGTCTTTACTTGAGTTGGAGTGGGCTTCAGTTGAGAGAGTCCAGACTCTTCTTCTCTGCCACATCATTAGATGCAAACAGACAATACCTTAGCATATCATCCTCGCAGAGTTTGGAGCTCAACCCTTTCAGCTTGAGACAGTCTTCAGTTTGGTCTCATTCTTGCATCATGTCTGGGAATTTGCAGATTCGATAAAGAGTAGGGACCGTTACCCTTACTTGGCATATTGCTCTTTTGAGACTATTGCTCGTTCTACTCCCTCAGACTGGGCTAGATGTTGGTTTACAGGAGTTTTAGATCTCTTAGAGTCAGTGGGAATTCAGTTGGATTGTCTCCCTCCTTTCCGATATTCCTTGGATGTTCTTAGTCACCTTCTACCTACTAGACAAGATTTGAACAAGATCATCAGGGAGGACATCTACAGGTAGTTTGTCCAGGTCACCTGGGTCAATCCTCCGGGAGGGTTGCGCCCAACGATGGCCTTCTACGCTAAGCACTTCTTGGAGTTGAGAGACGGGCTCATTATTCGACCCCTGTATACGTTTCACCACTGGATGTATGCTCTTCACATTCCTCTAGGCTAGTTTAGACTAGGTTCTCATAGACTTTGGGTAGAGATAGACCACCAAATTGATAGACCAGACACAATCTTCCATGTATGTCATTTACAGGAAGTAGAGACCAAGGTGCACTTCATTTTTGGATGCCCTACCTATTATGAGATCAAAGGAAGGTTCCATTGCTTGTTCAGAGACTCTCAAACCTTAGCAGAGTTTTACAAGTATCCCGATCAAAGATGTTTGGCCCTATATATGCAGGAGGCTCTCAGGTTCTGAGCGCATATTCTTTAGCCTCCCATCAGACTAGACCCCACACAAACGATCACGACATTTTTCAGGGTACTACCTTCAGACAGGGGCACAAAGAGAACGATTGATACCGTTTCATATCTAGACTCTAGACTAGTGAGGATCTGTGGGACCTCACCCCACCGCACGAGACCTCAACAGCTAAACCGTCTCAGATCCATCCCTGGGAGAGGAACTAGGTCCTCCAGACCTCAACAGTGCACGAATTCCCCTAGACAATGAGTTAGTGGACAGTCCGCACCTCCCACTGACCCTTCATCAGGCCAACAAACTTTATGGAATTTTTTTTCAATGCTCTTTAGTCAGCCTCAGATGTTAGGAGAGATGGGTCAGATCCTCAGACCCATTAGCTCCTCGATCTTCTTTGTTAGGGCATTCAATACATTGTATCTTTTATGTTCCTACATTGTACCTTTTATATTCATGCATTGTATTTTTTTATAGGAGACCATTTGGTTCTCCAACATTTTATGGACATCATTGTACTTAACAGTCCCTTTGACCTACTTTGTGGTCATTAGTTGGACATAAATATGATTATCTTTAGCTTTATCTTTATCTTTCACAAAATACAACCCTTCTTAAAAAAAAAAACTTGGATAAATATTTCATGACCCCACAAGATGCATTTTTTTTGAAAATTTGATTACTCTCTAACTTTATTAATGGGTCCACTCCTCTTCATAAATTTTTAATTCTTGGCCAAATTTGTTGCATATTTATATAAATGACAAATTTGAAGGAATTTGTCTACTGCATGATAATGAAACTTTTGTAGAATGGCCAAGTAATTTGGAGAATTTGACACCTTGTGGAATTACTGCAAATAATCCTGAAACCCTCAAACCATAATAGCCGCAACTGAAAATTGAAAACCCATAAGATGAGCCAAGATCGATGCTCTGAAACCACTGTAATATCCCAAATGTAAAATTTGTAGGCAATAGCTTATAAAATTTTTGCTATTAACTCACTAAACAAAATTCACAAATTGAACCATAAAAATTAATTGGTAAACAGAAAACTATGAATTGCTCCTGAAAATTGACAGAATGCACATGCAGTAGAACTCAACCTTCTTTTATTAATATACGAAATGCTGGTACAAAACTGGAAATGGTTGAGGTAATGCCCTCCAAAGATATCTGCTAAAACACTGAATCGGGCCACCAAAATCTGAAATGAAAACAATAGCTGCAACCTGTGAATTCTAGATGAATTCACTAAGGGAAAATTTGGGTGCTCGCCCACTCTTAGTGAATCACCCAAGGGTTTCCTTCTCGGGGCTACTGCTAAACTGGGAATGTTGAGAAATCAAGGGTAGCTAGATTAGGGTGATTTCTCTTACTTTGATAACTGCTTGTGATGTTCTTTTGCTTAATGTACTAGTAATTAGCTTCTTCTTTCACTTGATTATTATTGTGTTCTTATCATCAAACAACTACCAAACCATGAAGATCAATGAGACAAGAGGACACAAAATGTAGGTTGCCAGCCAGGGCCAAAACCTCTCTTCTCGAGAGGAAAACCCACAAGAATTCTTCTATTCTTATAGAATCTTCAAATGACAAATTCCAAGACCTAAGACCTTGGGCCAAAACCTCTCCTCTTGAGAGGAAAACCCACAAGAATTCTTCTATTCTTATAGAATCTTCAAATGACGAATTCCAAGACCTAAGACCCTTGACAAAGACTCCTCCAATACCAAGTCAACTCCTACTTTGCTAAGCATTCTCTTTCACAAAGTCAACCTAAGTCAATCTTCAAAACTAATGCAACTTCTCCTTCGACCTCAATTTCGGACCTGCAACTTATGACTGCAATTTTCGGCCTTCCTGCAGAAATCCTAGCTCGCACGTGTGGGTGGAATATGGTAGATTAAGTCTCCTTCCTTTGCTCAAGGTGCTTACTTTTCCTTAGAATTTCGGCTTGCAAACTAGATTATTTTGGCACTTGACTTCGGCTCCTTTGATGATTGTAAGTTTTTGTCTTGTTGCAGCAAAATGATGCCCTAGATTCCTCACACATGTGAGATGATGTAGCCCTAAAACCATCCTTAAATGATGTTCTCTTCCTTCCTTTGTTTCTTGTCTTCTTCGCTTGTCTTTTAGGTCTTCTTCTTGTCTTTTTCGAACTTGTTGGTATGTCTCCAAATGAGGCCAAATTCCATCTTATATATATGCCTCTATGAGGCTTGAACAACCTTATTGAGGCCGACTTCCCTGCTTGTAGGCCGACTTATCTCCTAAAGGCCGACTTGGTCTTGGAGGGACTTTATGACACAATTTTGACTTAATAAATTCTTTTTACATGATACAAGATGCCCAATACGGTCTTTTACATATGACAATGGCTCTTTGACTCCTAGAATTTATGACAAAGCCCTAAAAGCACTCAATGGGTGCTTGACCTATAATTAAAATGACCTTGAGCATGAAACCATGCTATAAAAATAATAATAATAATTTTTTTTTTCTCTTTACATCAAATACATAAATCAAGATTACATAAGACATTATGAAGACCAAACCTAGTTACATTTTCCAACAGGGAACTCTTGGTTCTCCAAACTTCTCCACAAGAAAGAAAACTCAACTCCAAGCTATCTCGAAATGATCTCTTCCTCCTCCTTTATAGATTTGATGGATAGATCTCCAAGCCTATAGAAGCATCTTATTTTATTATTTTATTATTATTCTAAAATCTCCTCTCTTGACTTTATCTTAAGTGACCTTTTAATTTAATTTTATTTCACTTAAGTCACTTTTGGCCTTTTTCCTCTCTTTAATTAAATGACTATTAAAGTCATTTTTAAGTTGGGAAAATGGTAATTTGCCACCATACTTTCTCTGGGCACTGGAAGTTACTTTTAAGCATCACATCCTGTAGATCATCTCATTCCAATTCCAACGAGCTATTACACTGAGGTATTCCATCAAATATTCCTCTCAGAATGCCACCTCAAGCATAATTAATAAGCCCATTAATAACTCTGTTTTTTGAAAGTTGTTGGAATGCAATGGAACGAAAGGGAAATTGTGCGAATGATGGTATATGCCAAGCGAATGCCATCAGATCCCATAAAAATCCCTCAAAACTCCTCCGAAACTCTTGCTGACATAATCTTGCTCCTGCGGCTAGGCCATCACATACCGTGGAAATCCATCTTGATTGTACTATAGAGGAAAATAAAAATGGGGACATGACAAATCCTCCCACCCCAAGATTGCTTGCCCTTAAGCAATCCAAATCTGTCCACTGCAGAGGCATCTGTAAATTGATACCAAGATCCTAAATGAACCATTGTACCACGCCATGCCTCTGAACTAACCAAACATGAATGGGTCCCTCAATACCCAGATCCCAAATAAACTGCTGACAGAACCCTGCTCCTGTGGCCTGGCCATCACATACCCTGGAAACCCATCCTGGCTGTACTCTGGAGGAAAATAAAAATGGGGACATGACAGAGGGTCTAGACGTGCAGATGGCCCCCAGATTTCCGAGTGACCAACAAAGAAATTGAGATCACCTCCTATGCAGATTAAGTCAAATTTGAAGCAGGGTAATTTGTTTTTTTTTTTCTAGAAGGGTTTCCTGTCTTGATAGGGACCACTAGCGTTGACGCCCATGAAGGAAAGGTCAGTGTTCCTATTAGTGAAGGTTGTTGCCAAGCACGACTAAGATGCCCAAACACGTGAGCACCGCAAGGAAGTATTGTTCCAATCCGTGATTAGTCCCCTCGATTTGCCTAAAGCATTTGTATAGTGGAAGGAGCTATTGCCGCAAAATCTAGTAGGCCTTGGTGAGGGAAACCCTACAAGGTGTAAACTAGACCAAGAAGCAACAATGGCGTAGTGGCCCACTGTCACCATAGCCAAAACCCCCTGCTCTTTATAGACTTTCACCAATGGAAGGAGTCCTAGTAGGAAAAATATCACTTATAATGGGTCTTCTAGGGTTAATGTGTGAAATGATCTCGCAAGGAAATCTTCAAGAAACAATTTAGGTTCAAGGCTTCATAAGGAAGCAATTCACTTTCTATGAAGAGACCTAGAAAGAAGGGCACAAGACCTAGGGTTTGATAGATTTGACAAGTGTTGGAGAAACTCAAGGTCAAGGCAAGGAGAAAAGGTTTCTTATAATGTATGTTAGCTAAGCCAAGACTCATGAAACATTTAGTGAAGTCCTTAAGTTAAGGAAGAAAAACTAGGGTTTCCTTCTTAGGGAAAACACCTAGAGCAAGAGAATTTATGGATGAAATTGGATTGGATGCCCACCAAATCGATAGGTTTTGTGGCAAACCTTACCCTCTTGATGTTTAGGCTTTCCAACCACTAAAATCCTTCCTCCCTAGAAATTCAAACCAAGCCCTAGCTTTCTACTCTAGCCTTACAAGGACTGAAATTGAGAGAGAGAACAGATGGATACAAGATGAGATTGATCACCAACGAATTAGACCAGATCCTTGTTGCTTGGGAGAATGGAGTCTAGGATGATTTGGGTTAGCTAAACTTGTTTTCATGGAGGCCAAAATTTGATTCCCTAGCAAGCAAATTTCAAGCATTTACCCACTCAATAAAAAATGAATTTTTATGGGAGAGCTTCAATGAGTTCACCACTAGGACTATTCATTACATGTTATACATGAGTAATGTATGCATTATTCATCTAGATAGTAATTCAAATAATCTTCAACAAATTAGGGAACAATTGAATCAATAATTCCATACATTAGACATAGAAAAGTAGATATTCAACAACAAAGTGCACTTACTAGACAACATGCAAGAGTCCTTTCCATTATCCAAAGAATAGCTCCAAGAAATATCCAAGAATGAGCTCCAAATGTCAAAATGCAACAATAGATCCAAAACATCCACAAGAGAATAAGTGCGATTCCTTTAGAGGGGTGGAATTTCCGAGAGTGATGATGATGAGAGATTACAAATGAATGATCTATAATATATATGTGTGCTACTAATGTCTAATTATGCCTAGAAGCCCCTAAAACATTAAAATAATGGGCATGAACTAATCAAATTCATAAGCCGACCTTGTAGCTAATATAAAACATAATAAATCTCCCAACAAGAGGGATGAAATGCTAACGTCATACTGTCATAGGCTCTTCTAGGGCTTGCGTTGAGCTCTTCTAGTGCTATGACAAGTATAGAGGGCTCCTAAAATCAAGATCTAGTGGTGGGACCCTAGATATCTCTGAAAATCAACTTGTAGTCTCCAAATGTTGCTTTGGGGCATAAAACTGGGTCGCATGGGTCTCCAAGTGATGAATAATCCTGATTCTACTCCAACGTTGAGGGTACTAAAGATGGTGCTAGGCCTCTAATGACTCAAGCCATGAGACAAACCTCATCTGGGCCCTGGATCAACTTCCAAACCATGTGATCACTGCTAAGCCGACTTGCGGCATGCTGGTCTAGGTGCATCATCCCATGAAAAACAAAGCAAATTCAGGAACATTGTGGGTGCTGAAGGTGCCCATGTTTTTGAATGATGATCTACAACTGTCCGGAGTCCCATGGCTCTCAATGCAACACCTGTGTGTCAATATGTCCCTCTGGAGGGCCTAAACCCCAGTTAAGTTGCCTAGACCTATAGATGCAACCACTTTCCAATTGCACACAATAACCAGTGTTGCAACTTTCATCATCAGGTACATTAATCATTATTGCATCTAAGTGAACCAAGCTTGAAACAAATGGGCAAAATTACACTTCATATGAGGCTTATCTTCCAAAATTGGGGCCTTGGTCACGTAATGGTGTTACCTCCCTAGGTAGGAATGGTTAATAGACTATCCTATTAGGTGTTTCCAACCCCCAAATAGAAGTGACATGCCTTGGTCCACCCTTCAATTGATAGGTGCTATGTGCATAATGATGGAACAGAGGGGAAAAGATTTCATGGCCAAGTGCCATGGTCAAAGGGATCAGTATGATGAAGTACCTCATCTTGGGTGTATAGATGTGAGGAGGGAGCAATCGTGGATGCATGAGTTACCTCAACCTTTGTTTTTCCACCCCTTTGTATTGGCTTTTACTTTTTTTTGATTCTTATTTGTATTATCACTCGTAGCTCAGGGAATAGGAGCTTGCTTTATATGATGTATAACGGTTATTACCCCCTTAGTGGTGGGGCAGTTCATCATCATCAGGGGTTGGGACATGCAAGGGTTCTTTGTCTTCTATGAGATAGGGAAACATTGGCACTGGAACCAAGTGATGGCCATATGAGAGAGGTAGAGCTCATGCTTGGCTATTTCCCACGTGCTGATTTGTAAGTCTTGAACATCTTTTGCATTTTGAGTTTTCTTTTGTTTTTCTTGTGATCATCATATGCTCTTTCTTTTTCTGTTAGTTGCATCAACCTCCCAAGGTGCATTTCTAGGCCCTACCCAGGTAGGAGAATGTGTGAATGCCAAATCCCGATGAACCAATGGTCAGTTGAACCCGAAGAAGGGAGGTGGAATAAGGGCTCATAATGTAAGATGGAAAGTGGTAAGTATGGAATAGGGAGAGATGGGGCTACACTATCTCAATCATGGTTTCCCAAGTAGTGCCCCTTCCTAAAGCCATGGGCCATTAGGGGAGGTCACCATGGACTATGATTGAAAATTAACCCCCGCCATTTAAGGTGAGGGAACAAGGCTATGGCCAAGACCCTCTTTTCTTCCAAGTTACCCCATATATCCATGCCAAAATGCCCAAATACAAACAAGCATAAGAACTCGATTGCAAAATGAATAGAGTACATTTTGATCAGAAGCCCACTTTCCAACATGTGTTCTTGACAAATGGGCGAGGAAACATATGACTAGTGCAGGTAGCATAGATATGGATGGTACATTACATCGGCTACAAGGTGGTTGACAGGGGTTGCTGGCTAGAAGATATGAACAGGTGAAATGTTCTCCTAGGGGTCACCTACTTTTGGTGGGTAACAGGATCAAGATGGCAAAAGGGACGATAGGTTGTCTGTAGCTTTGGAGCCCTCCATCATAGTTTCTTGCAGGTAGATGACTTGGGGTGAGAGTGAATTTATCAACCGTCGAAGGTTGAAGGGTTTTGAGGGGTTGGCCAAATCCCTAATGTTGTAGGATAGAATTCTCATTTTAATCCAATTGAGGGGATCGATGCTCTAAGCGCCCCTAAAATTGATTTATGTTTTCCCAATTTGACTTCTGGCAAAGCCTGTTGAATGGCCAACGAGATATGAGATTTCCTGCCTCTTCCCTGCAAGGGAGGAGACTGCTTGGCCAAAAGCCCTAAACGACCACTTTGTTTGGGGACAAAACTCGTTGTGGGCCGATTACAATCTTTTGGGAGGGAGGAGAGGGATCTTAAACCACAAGGGTGAGAGCCCACAAGAGACTGTGTGGGGATTGAAATGGGGTGAAGAAAGGTTAAATTTCCTAGGGGAGAGGGAGGCGTTGAGGTGGGTATATACGGGGATGAGGGAGGTAGTGAGAGACTTTGAAGTTCCGAGAGGGAACAATGTACCAAGGGAAGATCAAAAGGGGAAGACTCAATTGATGCAGAAGGGAAGCAATCATTGACGGAAAAAGGAGTGGGGGAAGTAATTGACATACTTGAAGAGGAAGCAACCAAGTCCATATTTGCCTTGCTAATATCTTCGAGCTCTTGAGCCAATGGAACCTCCTATGCAATCTGCAGGTCATCCTCGTGAATCTCTCTGTTCACTGATTTTGGCAAAGGAGAGGGGTTCAATTTTCCTTAACCGAGATCAAAATTTACTGAATTCTAAGTGGGGGCATTGTCTGTGTTGGAGCTCAATTCGGGTTTCTTTATCTATACTTTCTAAAATTTCCCCAGATGGCATTCCCCTCCTAGGTGCCCGTAAGAGTGACATCTAGCGCAGTGGAAGGGAATACCCTCGTAGTCTAGTGCTTGCTTATGAACCTTGGAGCCAACCTGAATAGATATTGAGTTCGGAAGACCTGCAACAAGATTTAACCCGATCAGTATCCTTGCCATTGCCATGTAGCCGATTTTTCTAAAGGACATGTCTGCTTCATAATAAAGCCCAAGTATATTGTTTATCTCCTTGAAAACTTCAACTGTCCAGAATTGGAGGGGAAGGGATGAAAGTTGAACCTAGATGGGTACAATAGAGAGCCACTTCGGATGGGCATCAAAGTCCATAGACCATCGCTTTAGGAACAATGCCTGAGAACCCCAATGCCATCTGTGCTGCAGTATCTTGTCCCCATCCTCCCTGGAGTCTAGAAGCCATCCCATCCATCCTTTAGCTAAAATTAGGCAACGCAGAGAATAACCCAGGATTGGGGCAAATTTTTGTTGTTGTCCAGTTACGCATGACAGCCATAACCATCCTCTTGCTTCTAAACCTTCTCATCACGACGATTCCCTCTATTCAAGAGTTGTCATTTAGCTTAACACCCTCACCCAAGACTAAATTTGGTTCCACTACCTTGTGCTTCACACATTTTATATTTAGTTAGCTGGCTCCTTCCCTGCTAGGTGGATAGTCGACCCTTTACTAGAAAGAGATGCGTTCCCACAGAGCATTTCTAACATCAGTTAAGTTCCTAGGAAACTAGTAGGTGATGGGGGGAGGTTGAGGTTAGAGACCGATGTGAAACATGGGAGAGTTGCAGGGTTCGAGGGAGGGGAGACCATGCATGAAGGATTGACGAGCTGCTTGGCAAAGGGATTTTTTATTAGGGATGGAACCATTGACTCACAAAACGGGCAATCAGAACAGAGTAATTGGGTCGTCGAGGGAAGGGGGAAGAAAGTCCATTATGGTGACTAGAGGGCAGGAGGATGAGCGCATCATGTGGTCGGGAGATGTGGCAGAAGAGAAGGGAACTGTACGAGAAAGAGACGTCAGCTTTGACATTGACAATAGACTCTGCAAAGGGGATATGTGGGCTTTGAGCTCCTCATATCAGGCCCAGATTTGCATGCCCTCGAAAGGGTCTTTTGAAAAATTCACAGTGTAAACCTCTGCGTGATCAAAACCAACGAACCAATGCTGTAAAAATAGAGATCAAGGATCCGCCAGGTAGGCCCCAGGATTGGGTTGAGAAGGTTGGGGTCACATATCTCTGAAGATTACTTTGACCCTCGAGTTGCAAACCGTCTCGGAGACACTAACTAATGCATTTGCCATGTATATTAATTTTCATCTAGCTTATCACTTGTAAAGAAGTTACCTTGTTTAAGTATGAGAGGGTTATCACAAGACCTTATTAGGTGTTTCCAATCCTAAGGAGAGGAACAGTTCCTAGGCTGACCCATCGATTAACAAGTGCAAGTGATCAATGGCATTGTAGGATTTACTTCATGGAGGACACCACAATCTTGTACAGGCTATGAAATTCCAACATCCTTGAGCATTATGATGTGAAGAGAGAGCAATCATGGGTTTTGAGTTACCCCTTTCTTCAGCCTATTTTTACCACCCCTCTTGTGCGCCTTTTACTTCAATGATCTTCCTATTATTTTACAGATATAGCTTGGTTACATGCTTTTGTTGATTCATCATTGACCCTTTAAAGTTGAAATGTTTCATTGTTCATCAAAGTTGGAATTGCAAAATTCCTTTCATTTAGATAGCTTATGCATCAACTAGCAACCATGTGAGGGATAATGAGGGGCGTAGAGCTTAGGCTACGATTTCTTCCATGCACTTTCATATTTATGCTTGACAATTTTTTGCATTTTAACATTATGGCATATGCGTTTTCATTTCTTTCTACAACATCAACCACTTAGGGAAAAGGTTTCAAGCCCCTACTCAAGGATGAGGAAAATATGGAACCAATACTGGTGACATATAGCAATCAAACCTTAGTGCCCATCTATCTTCCTTGGAGATAAAATGGGAGGAAGCTACACTTAGATTCCTCAAGAGAAACTTGATGAAAAATGCTGTCAAGGAGATGTTAGAGCCACAAAACATTCAACAACACTTTGTGAATATTTCATCAAAACCCTAATTCTTGAACACGTACAAGATGGAAGAAGACACCTACAATAAGTTAACACATAGAATCACCATTCATCATCCAGGAGAGATAACAATCCAATCAAAATATCCTCTCCAAGACAAATTTGCTCATATAATGCTTGATAACAACCAAGAGAGAAGAAGCTAACTAGTGCACATTAGTCTTCAAGTGTGTGTGATGATGATCATTCGATATATTGACTTCTCTCTACTTATATGAGGGAAGCCAAGTTGATTTAGTCCAAATTAGACTAAAAGCCCTAAAAGCAATATAAAATGTGATTACAAGTTGGATAGGTCTCAAGTCGACCCCCAAAGGTAGTAACTCAATGATAAAACATAAAAATGTGCCTCTTTTAACCAACACATGTGAGCTAAATACCTCCAAGGGTGATTTCGTCCTCCAAAAGGTGCGTCTCTCATCAAATGTGCCATGGATAACTCAAGGTGATGCTCCTCATCCCAAAAGTCACATCTCCTCCTCAAGCAAAGGCTCCCTCAACAATGTGTTATCATCAAATAAGCTAACGTCATCAATCCAAGCCACATGAAGGGGATGCCATGGAGCTAGGTCATGATCTCATCATTCAAAGCAATGAACCATCCCCTTCAGACGAGTATCATATGATGATGATCATCAAATCATCTTAGAAACAAGGCAACACCCATCAAGAAGGTGCAATGCCACCATACAACCCCTTGGGGTGGTAGATGTACCTAGGAGTAAGCATCTAACACATACTCAAAGAATTAAGTGAGATGAACATCATAGGTGTAGGAACCATAAGAGTATTGGAGTGGGCCATATTTAATGTAAAAAACATCAAATTACTTTACATAAGCATAATTTTCAAATGTCTTTCTAGCTTATCACTTGTAATCAAGTTGCCATGTTTAATGTAAGATCCCAACCGTAAATTTTTTTAATAGATTTGGCACACTTGAGTGTTCTAATTAAAAATGCTTGCAATCAAAATATCGAACACAAAAGGGATCTGCAATTGTAGCCTCTTATCTATATTAATAATTGAAAACAAAGATACATGCTCATACAAGTCATACTGAAGCCCCTACCAATGGCATGTACGACTTCTCAACAATGACTAATCTAAGACACTGAAGCCTACTTGTGAATCCTGGATGGATCCACCACACAAATGACACTGCAGAGTTTTCATCCTGACATCAAGCTAGAACTAGCCACACAAAGTTCTCAACAAACACACAATAAGATAGACAAACTTAGGATGATCCCAATGCCTAGCTCCTTTCCCCTTTTATAGGCTTGATGGACTCTCTAGAAACCTTATTTTGTTGCTTTCCCTCGAAAAACGAAGGAAAATACCATGGGCAAATACCACGATAAATACCATGGGTAGATTTCGTCGATTTTGACCATATCCAAAAAAGGGAATATTACAAATCTTCTTGCCCAAAGATTGCTTGCCCTCAAGCAATCCACTTCTATCCATATTAGAAGCATTTGTACATTGATACTAGGATCCCATACAAACCAACGTGCTATCCCATGCCTCCATACCAAATGATCCTGAATGGATCCTTCGATACTTGGACTTATGCAATCCTGTGGCCAATCCTACGCTCAATAGATCCACTTGGATCCCAATGCCACCCAAGTCTTGGCCCCTGAGACCTATGGGTTATGAACCATCTCGGTTCTCCATCACTGTCCATGCCTAAGAGCCCAAGCGTCAATATACCTTTGGCTAAGAGTATCCTCCTAGGAATCATCCCGTCAATGGAGTTCCAACTCATAATTTCTCACCAATCCATCCCGTGGGAAGGATCTAATGCATGAGTGCCTACACATGGAGTAATTCTACTATGTTGATACTGCTTGATGCTTAACTCATGTTGCTCCACTCGGTCGCCCAACATGATCCATCCAGAGAACTCTACCATGCTCGCCCTAATGTATAAAGGTGGGTTGGTAGTGCTGCAAGCCCTATCTCTGTACTTCTGTAGAGGGCTGCTCTGGAACTCCCAATTGTACTCCTATTGCTACCTTGTGAGGGACTTGAGACACTCCTCTACACCAGAAAGCTTGGCTGCTGACTTGGCACATACCCCTATGAGCTCCTCAATTTTTATGTTCCTTGTAAGATAGTGTCTCAGGCTGCCCGAACTCTCTGCTTCAACATCATAAGATCTGTCTTGAATTGCTTGATGTTTTTCCAAAAGTCTTCTACTGGCAATTTTGGTGCCTTGCTGAATGTCTCTGTATCTGTCTGCACCATATGCCTAACTATCACAGCTCCACCTTGAGCCTTTGACCTGCTCTCTCGGAATGGTTCATCCTGCACACTATGCTTGCCATGCTCCCCCTTGTGAACATGCTTATCATGCTGGTTCACTATCGCTGGCTCCTCACTCAAGTCTCCTTGGCCTCCTCCACCTATGAAGACGATCGGTTGTTCATCCTCTCCAACTGTTGAACATAGATGCATTGGTGGACTACTATCTATACTTGATTGCTCATATTTTTTATGGACATCTTCTTGGAGACCTATGGAATCTGTTGTATAGGAGTCTACCTCACCAATACCATTATGTAGAATTTCCTCATGCAATTCTGAATGCTTGTCATCCTGCAAGTCTTTCTGAATAATATCACACTATTGCTCACCATCAGTAGACCCAACTATAGAAGACTCCTCATGATATGAAGGAATCTCCTCTTGTTCTATCCTTGTTGCCTCCTTCCTATCACCTGGACATGAATGGTTAAGTGCCCAAGGTCCCTTGCAGATAAAGCATAGTCCTCTCCTTCTTAGTTCATTCTTGCTGCAGGTTTTACTACCTTTGTTCGTGCTTCCTCCATCATATGTTTTAAGCTCCTTCTTAGTCAACACCCTTCTGAGCAATTTTATATTTTGCATGACCAAATTCTTGACTAGATCATAGGCAGTTGATGATACAATCAGTTCCTTTCTCCAAATGGTCAACATTTTGGATCTTAGTATCTTGTAGATGTCGGTATCTCCTTCTAAGAACAAGGACACAATATTTTGTATGCTTGTTTTGACACGACCTGGATGAGCCGATGTAATGTTGGTGTAAAAGTTTTGGAACACTTGAAAGATTAAGTCGCCACATTCCAGATTCAACATGAATATGCCAAAGCTAAACTCTGCCATGAGTTCTAAGGTTATGCGGTGCTTCTGAAAGGTAGGAAACATGATGCTGCTCAACCCTTGAAGGGCTTCTACTATCAACTGCAATATCTCCCTCATGATATCGTTACTGTAAGACAATAGTAGTGATGTTCAAGCTATGATCCTGCTGAGACAAGAAGTAACTGTGAGCCCGACCTCTTCACAAGGATGTTCCCAAAGTTTGGGTTGTATCAACGCAAGCATGGATGGCTTGAGAGCCCAACTGAGTTTCTTCCATTTTGGTTGCCCCACCTTAGATAGACATGTGTCTAATTCCTCCTCTTCCTTGTCCTTCCTTCACTTCCCATGGGCACTTCTGCTGTAGAATGGCATAAACTCTTTTCGAGAAAGGTTTGCTGCTTTGACCATTATTTTGGTCTAAGGAGGTATTGGTACGTAAAGGACCATATACTTCCTTTAGTTCATCAATAAGTTTCTGAGTGTTCTCTAGGATCTCTTCAAGACCCATCTCCACATAGCAAAGTAGGGAAATATATAGGAATACACTGTCTCCTCAAATTTTGGCCGTGCTAAAGCTTCACTAGAAACTAAAAAATGATTAAAAAAAAAAATCTCTTTTCGATAAATCCTTATAGCTCCCAAACCAAACTCAACATTCTCCCTTTTTTTTAGTTCAACCAATCAAACAATAAACAATAGCTTCTTCATTCTACAAAGCGTGCACCAAATCCGTTCTTCAAAGTGTCACCGTTCTGCACTTGCGTCCATGGTGATGCTAGTGTTAAAAGGGTCGAGCTCCCCTTCCTCTTGTTGGGTTCCGTTGGTGCTGCTACAATTTGATTGGCTCGACTGTTATTAAGAACCCCTCCACAGAACACATGAACTGTAACCTTGGACTTAGCTTTCTCTGCTGCAATAAAATAACCAGTCTTTGCTAATGTGAAAGAATACACCCACGTTAAAGAGGCTGGATTATCGTCCTATATGAATGGTTTTGCATACAATAGTATGGTTCGTTTGTCGTATAAGTGACCTTTGACCTTTTGCTTTTCTCTGTGGAAGCTATGGTTTCTCAGTCGACACCACCAAACTATAATCTCAAAATTATCTTCCTGTTGGCACTACGCCCTTCACAACTTACATCTACGTCCTTGGTGGCTGTGTAGTTGTCCTGTGCATAAAGGATGACCTATTGACCATGAAATTCTGGTGTATGGCTATGGTTACCCAACGCTGCGCATGAAGATATGGTCTGTTGGCCTTACCGCTCATGATCACAACCAACGATCTCCAGTTCTATGATGTTCTCTTGTTAACTCAACTATGATCATCGGACTGCTGAATTGTACAGTTCAACGCGCTAGTTAGATGGCTGCTTGACCCTTCTACCAAATCCATGGTGCTGTCTTGATTCTCTAAACCCCAGGGTTGGCACGTCGTCCCTTAACCCCTGGAACCACAATATCGTTATGTGCGTGACAGAATATGGCCTGTCGGCTTATGAAGTCGGGCAGATGAATGGTTTCGACCTCGTTCTCTTCACAATGGGGATTATAACTTTAAATTAGACCTTCAGCTCACGTCCAATTCAATAAAATAGAGGGATTGACCTTGCCTATGAATGAGGCGTTATCGTTTGGATATCTGATCCTTCTTCAATCCACTGAGAAGACCTTATAATGTATGGCCTTAGAAATTCCGCTAAGATCTCCTGTTGATATCTGGTGATCTTTCAACCTGTCACGACCCACTTGATTTGCAGAATGAGAGCTGGTGGCTTAGGCCCCTTCTGATCCGCCTGGTCTGCTTGCTGCACCCACGACCTTCAGCCTACGGCTCAACAATCTCCCCTCTTACTACAGCCATTGCTCACAGTCTACTGCTCTGCTATACATTGCTTGAAGGTGTTGCTTGTTCTGGTGAACCCTGACACAAAATTGTGAATGACCGACACAAGTGTTGGGAGATCCGTGTGCCCAACTTCCAGGAAGATACAGTTGCTCCTCTTCACCAATCCAGAACTGATGCGGCGACCTTTTGACTCTCTGCCTTGAACTGCGAGATTGATATGTCGACACTAGAGAAATTTGGCGAATAGTTTAATAAAGTTTGCTAACCTTGCGCATAGGAGGATGACTTATTGACCTTTGAGATCGGATATTCAAATGGTATTTGGTCTTGGTGCACATGGCTCCTTGATGACCCACGACTCTATGATGTGTGGGGCTTGCGGCCTTTGAATCCAATGTAGTGATGAAAAATAAAGAGTCGGCCTTGTGGTAAAATGTCTGCACAGAACGAATGGCCTAAGCGTAGTGGTGTGGCCAACAAATCTTATGCCTTTTCGCCGTGGTGGGTTATAGATCCTCAACACTCAGACGAGTGAGGCTTTACGACCTTCGAGCCACTGTTTTTGTTGCCTGCATGATGTATAAACAACCCCACAACCTTACAATGATGCGCAACTAGGGTTGATTCCAGCAGTCTCAGCACCGTCAGTGACCTGCTAACAAAAATGGATCGATCCTCCAGGTTTCGATGTGAGTTGATGATACTAGATCTCGACCTCCCACTGAATGTATATGGCCTCTTGGCCCGTCTCCTGCACGATGATAAATGGGCCCACGACTTGTGGCTGACCATCTTCACAGGTGAGCGAGCTATTTGGAGGTGTATATGCAATGGCATGATTCGTTCATTAAATTAATTCACCACTAACGAAACCTCTACAATAATACTCGCTTTCTATTTTCACGGCCCCTTTCTTCTACAATAAAATAATAACCCTCGAACAATGCAGAAAACTCCCTTTTTAATCAACTGAAAAATAAAATCAACTAGGGTGATACAAAATACCACCGAAGATGGAAACGCCGGCTAGGGTGAGAATAAATCCCATTGAAATTCCGTGCATGAAACCCTTAGGCTGGTAGGATGCACAACTCTGATATCACTGGAGGATCCCAAATGTCAATTTTTTAAATAGATTTGGCACACTTGAGTGTTCTAATTAAAAAACTTGCAATCAAAACATCGTAGACAAAGGGGATCTGGAATTGTTTTATATTAATAACTAAAAACAAAGATACATGCTCATACAAGTCATATTGAAGCCCCTACCAATGGCATGTATGACTGCTCAACAATGACTAATCTAAGGCAATGAAGCCCACTTGTGAATCCTGGATGGTTCCACCACACAAATGAAACAGTGGGGTTTTTGTTCCGGGATCAAGCTAGAACTGGCCAAGCCAATTTCTCAACAAACATACAATAAGATGGACAAACTCAGGATGATCCCAATGCCTAGCTCCTATTCCCTTTTATAGGCTTGATGGACTCTCTAGAAACCTTATTTTATTGTTTTCCCTCAAAAAACGAAGGAAAATACCATGGGCAGATGTCATGGGCAAATACCATGAGTAGATTCCGTCCATTTTGACCATATCCAGAAAAGTGAATATTACATTTAAGTATGGGAGGGTTATCACAAGACCCTATTAGGTGCTTCCAACCCTAAGGGGAGGAATAGTTCCTAGACCAACCCATCAATTAATAGGTGCAATTGATCATTGACATGGTATGGGCTTACTTCATGGAGGATGCTACAATCTTGTACTGGCTATTAAATTCCAACATCCTTGAGCATTATGATGTGAAGGGGGAGCAATTGTGGGGCTTGAGTTACTGCTTTTTTCAACCTACTTTTAACACCCATCTTGTGCGTCTTTTTGCACATTGATTTTCTTTATATTACAAATATAGCTTGGGTTACAAGCTTTCATTGAGTCATTAGCGACTCTTCAAAGATGAAGTGTTTCATTGTTTGTCAAGGTTGGGATATTCAAAGTTCCTTTCATTTAGATAGATCATGCATCAGCCAGGAACCAGGTGAGGGCTAATGATGGGGTAGAGCTCAAGCTCGGTTTGTCTCCACACTTTCATTTATCCCTACCAATATTTTGCATTTTAACATTATGGCACATTCCTTTTCTTTTCTGTTGATTACATCAACCTCTATGGGCAAAGTTTCCAACCCCTACTTAAGGATGAGGAAAATAGGGAACCAATACTAGTGACAGATAGGAATCAACCCAAAGATGGGATGTGGATACAATAGAGAGATGGATTGCCATGGACATGCAACATAAATCAAAGCTTCCTATTTGTGCCCCTCCTAGATAGTGTAATAAAGGCCTCAAGGAAGGTCAAAATGGACTCGGGGCAAGTGATAACCATAATCACCTAGTTTGTGTTTGTGTTCAAATTCGACAACCATAAAATTCTAAAAAATATCGTTATATAAAAAATAATGGATAAAGTTTGGCATTAAGTTTGAAAATATAAAAAATAATATATTAGATATAATATAATTTTTAATTATATAACTTAAATAATTTTATTAATAAACTATCTAATTCACACACACACACACATATATATGATCAAATTTATATAATGAATGATATATTCAGATATACTAAACTCTCTCTCTCTCTCACTCGCATTCTCGCTCTCTTTATGTGTGTGCGTGTATATATATATATGTATATATAATAAATTACATATTCATTTATAAATAAAATTACTTAAATGATAAATATTATCTTTATATGGAAATAAAAACCAATGTAATCATAAATCACAATTCACTGAGATTATGAGTGGAGGGCACATTCATACGATAAATACACAACATCCAATGTATGAGTGGAGGGCACATCCATCATGCATGCGATAGATACAAGCACCTAAAACATGAGTAGAGGGCACATTACACAGTTTTATTATGAACTAGGTGATTATGAGTGGAGGGCATATCGGACCACTATGTATGAAAACAGAGAGTACATTCCACCGCTACCTGTGCAAGCTCGCAAAGATGTCGAATTTAAACATGGGGCACATTCCATGGTAGTTCATTTGACAACCATTTAAAACACATTCAAGATTATGAATTCAACAACAGCTAACGAACTAGACTTTATCAAATTTATTTGGTTGTGTATAAAATCCACCAAATTTGAAATTTCATCCCTGAAATCTGACAAACCAGGTCATTTAGATGATAACCACCAAGGTGATGCATTGGAACGAGAGTATCTCCAAAAGTGGTCTATCATCTAATTAAATTTGTGATCCATACTAGAATGCGCTCAAACATCAGAGGAATGCACCTGAATACAAAAATGTTTAGTGTACCTTAAAACAGATGACCCACCTTCATCAGATGAGTAGACTAGATGAAATAAAGCACTGAACAAAGTGTGAATGAGAGGCATTTGACGCTAGCTATTTGTAGATCTTCAGAGGGTCACTGATTGGTGAGTTGAAATAATGGGTGAAATTTTTTCTCCTAGGGGTTACCCACGTGGGTGGGTAATAGTTCCCCCTGCAAGCATTAAAGTCACCTAACAAACAATAGTGTGATATCTTTGGGTATAAAGCAAGATATGGTTCACCATCGGTATGAATCACAAGGGTTAAAGATGTGGGGCGAAGTAACAAACAACAATTAAAGCATCTTGAAAAAGGGAGTGGGCTACTTTTGGCATGAAGCTACTTGTATTGAGAATACTCGTTTAATGCTATAACCAAAACCTTAGGTTAAAGATAGTCCTATATAAGGTAGTCCCCACCCTTGGAGTCCTAAATACGACTCAATCTATGTGCCTCTTGTTTGAAGGATGAATTCCAATGGTAACTTGTAATAAGAGGAGGTCATTTTAAAGATTTCACGAGTTTCTTTGAGAAGTATAAGATTCCTTGCTTAAAGAACATCCTAAAGAGAACCCAAAGAAGACCAAACAACATCATTGTAATTATTGTAGGTGATAGAAATACCACCCTCACTTATCGAAACCCTGGGAAGACCATCATTTATCAGGCCAAGGGTGTGACAACCTTAACAATCACTACATGAGAATGAGCCTTTTTGAACTCTAGGGAGACCATTTAACAAGCCAAGGGAATAACCTTCTTAGCAATCATTACATGAGAATGTGCCTTTTTGAACTCTTTGAGATGGAGGCACATAGGGTATAGATCAAGGTATATACATTGGGAAGGAGAATAGTTTCTTTTCAGTTCTTAAGAGAAAGAGCGCTTTTCAACTGTTCAAAATCGAGGCATGTAATGGCCTTGTTGTCTCAAATAAAACCCGTTGGTTGTCCTTCCTAGTAACCACTGCATGGGAATGAGCCTTTTTGAACTCTTCGGGATGGAGGCATGTAAGGTATGAATCAAAGTATATCCATTGGGGGAGGAAGAATAGTTTCTTCTCGTTCCTTAAGAGAATGAGCCTTTTCCAACTCTTCAACATGAGGGCATATAAGGTATGAATCAAGGTATATCCAATGAGAGATATTAGCTTCTTTTTGGTTCTTAAGGCCCAAAGGCATTCTTTTGTTGAACTAAAACAAATAATGAATGTGCAATTTGAAGTTGACCATACTCAATCCAAAGTGATGTATTCAAGGTCAAGTGTGTCAAGATGAAGTTGTGGCTTAGCCTCAGAGGGATGTGAGATTCTCAAGAGACATCAAACTCTAAGATTAAGTTCTTTTGCTTGTCTTTCTCTTTCTTGTTAAATTTTTTTCTACATGACAAGTTAGATGACAGGAGGGCTTTCCAACTCTTGATCACTTGCATTGAGGAACTATATTCATCAACTTACTTTTGGAGAGCTTATTGGGAACCATGGTTTTGTACTATAACTTCTCTTGTTGAAGGAGAACCTTCATCTATTGGTTTTTAATATCCTACAACTTAGTTTGAAGGAGTTGTAATCCTTCATCTAAAGGTGTTTCTACAAGTGTCGAAGATCAATGAAGTGTGAAGTTTTGCAATAATATCCCTCTCTGTCGCTAGGATATGAATTTGTTGCATATGCTCATGGATTTATGTTTTCATCTCTTCAAGAGTTGATTTCTTTAACTCTCGAACTATTCCAAAAGTGAAACTCATTTGGATAATATTTAGTATATGTGTGGAAATTTAAATTTTGGTGGGATGAACTAATAGGACTTGTAAAATTGTTGAGGAACCATTGTCTAGCTGAAACTACATGAGCATGGATCCATACGAAAGACAACCACAAGAACCTCTAAGTCTCGAAAATGTATAAACACTGAGAGAAGGGGTGTAGGTAGGGTACTCGTTGTAGATGCGAGGGAGTCATATCAAATTAGAATAGATAAAGGTATATCCACGTGAGAAATCAGGGTAAGCAAAATTTACAAGTGGGTAAGGAGACATGGATGTTGGGGGAGGCAGAGAAGGGCCAACTTGTGTAGAAAAGCAGGTGAGGAGAATTTATTGGTAAGTAGGGGAGATATGGAGGTCAAGGGATCCAAGAATAGTTTGGAAACTTAGATGGGAGGGCATAAGAAAACAAAGGTGTTCGAAGGCTTGCAATCTACTACCCGGGAGAATTCAGGTAGGAGGGGACAATTTGGACATTCTCAATGGGATAAAGAACTTTTATAGGAAGCTATTAGCGCTTGGTGTTGGAGGGCTTGGGAACAAGGGAAGGGAAAAATAATTCCTCAAATGAGAGAGCACGAGAGTAGACAAGCATGGAAGGGCTTGCGAGCTATCTGACGACAAAGTTCAAGGGGAGGGAACATTCTTGACTAGACATGTTGGTATTTTGAGCTTGTTAACATTTAAATAAGAAAGAAATGTACATGAAATAGAAACTGAATAACAAATCAGAAACACAGAATTTACATGGTAAAACCTTGACAGTGTGTCAAGGAAACCTCCACGGGGCAAGAGATTGGAATTTTTATTGCTCTAGGTCAAAATGACTCTCCAAAACATTGCATCAAGCCTCTTGGGCAATCACCACTTTAATATTCGAACATTTCGTTACATAACCCCCATGGTTATGCAATTGTCTGAACGATAAAACTAGATTTACTTAGATAATTACATTATTAACATTAAATTGTTTTCATTCTTTAACAATCTCCACCTTGACAACAATTTTCCTAATCCCTTGCCCATGCCCATTCATCATCTTTTCTGCAAGCCAAGAGAAGCTAAACACCACCGCAACTTCTCTACCAATACTGGTTTCGTGAACATGTCTAAATGATTCTCCTGTGTATGGACCTTCTTGAGAGCTACTTTGCCGCCATTGATCACACGTCTTACAAAATGGTACCTTACATCAATGTGATTAGTCTTGCTGTGATAAGCTGGATTTGTAGCCAAATGAATAACACTCTGACTGTCACAGAATACATTCACTTTCTCCTGCATCCTTCCAAGCTCATCAAGTAGACCTTTCAACCAGATTTCCTATTTATAAGCATTTGAAGTAGCTATATTCCCGGCTTCAGTAGTGGACAAAGCAACTGTTTCTTGAAGCTTTCACATCCAACTAATTGCTCCACTTGCAAGAGTAAAGACATATCCTGTAGTAGATTTCCTCTTGTCCAAATCACCTGCATAATCAACATCCACATATCCGTAGACTGAATCTCCACAACCATTATAGATGATACAATGGTCACTTGTGCCTCTCAAATACCGAAGCACCCATTTCACTGCTGGCCAATGTTCTTCACTTGGATTTGCCATGAACCTGCTGGCAATTCCAACTGCATGTGAAATGTCAGGTCTTGTAGGTACCATCGCATTTGCATATGGTACACGAGACATATACTTCTTTTCTTCATCAGTTCTAGGACTCAAACTTGAAGAAAGCTTAAAATGTGAAGCTAAAGGAACAGTGAAAGGTTTCACATTGTCCATACCACTCTTTGCAAGTATTTTTTGCACATACTTTTGCTGGGATAACCAAAGCTTTCCATTTTTCCTGTCTCTGTGTATCTCCATGCCCAATATATGTTTTGCAGCTCCAAGATCCTTCATATCAAATGTCTTAGAAAGTTGAGCCTTTACCCTGTTGATTTCTTCCATGCTTTTGCTTGCAATAAGCATATCGTCAACATACAATACCAAGATAATGAATATGCCATTGAAACTCTTAAAGTAGACACAATGATCATACTCACTTCTAGTGGACTTCTGGCTCACCATGAAGGAGTCAAACTTCTTGTACCACTGCCTGGGAGACTTCCTCAGGCCATACAATGATTTCCCAAGCTTGCAAACTAATCTTCTGTTGCGACCTTCTACAAAACCTTCTGGTTGTTCCATATAAATCTTTTCATCCAAATCTCCATGAAGAAAAGTTGTTTTAACATCTAACTGTTCTAACTCAAAATCAAGTAATGTTAGTGCTAACACAATACGAATAGAAACAAGTGTTATGCCTGGTGAAAAAATCTCATGAAAGTCAATACCTTCTACCTGAGAATACCCTTTTGCTACCAGTCTCGCTTTATTATATCTTTCAATACTTCCTTCAACGTTTCTCTTCAATTTGAAGACCCATTTTCATCCAACAACACTTCTCCCTTTAGGAGGTTCTACAAAATCCCAGGTTTTGCTCTTGGCTAAGGAATCCATTTCCTCGTTTATAGCCTTCTTCCATTTTTCACTATTTGCTTCATCCATTGCTTCCTGATAACAAGAAGGCTCCCCATCTTCAGTAATCAACACAATAGATGAAGCAAAATCTTCATACCTTTTGGGTGTTCTTCTTTCCCTTGTAGACCTCCTTAGAGTGACTGGTTGTTGAACTGGTTCCCGAACTTCTACAATTTCATTTACTTTTTCTTCACCTTTTTCTTTAGAAGTCTCTCTTTCCTTCCGACTTTCCGAAAAAGGTTTAGTCTCCAACTGAATTTGTTGATTCAACAATACTTTTTCCTATTCTACTTTTCAACATCTGATTTTAGAAGAGAAGATTCATCAAATGTTACATCTCTACTAATGACTATCTTATGTGAAGAAGGATCCCACATCCTGTATCGTTTCACCATATTGTCATATCCAACAAAGACATAACATTTTGCTTTTGGGTCTAACTTAGAACGTTGATTCTTTGGAATAAGAGCATAGGCATCACAACCAAAAAATCTTAAATGTGAATAATCACAAGACTAACCTGACCAATCTTCTTCAAGAATTTTTCAATTAATGGCAACTGAATGTGATTTGTTTACCAAATGACAAGCAGTAGATATTGCTTCTGCCACAACTCTTTCTGTAGGTTAGCATTGTTGATCATGCTTTTGGCTCTCTCCATTAGGGTTCGATTCATTCGTTCAACAACATCATTTTGTTGAGGAGTATATACAACAGTTTTATGTCTAACAATCCCTTCATCCTTGCAATATTGTTCAAATTCTAAGGAAGTAAATTCATCGCCATTGTCAGTTCTTAAACATTTAATTGATTTGTCTGTTTTCTTTTCAACCATAGCTTTAAACTGTATAAAGACATTAAATACGTCAACTTTTCTTTTTAACATATAGGCCCTGACTTTCCTGGAGTAATCATCAATAAATGTTACGAAGAAAGATGCACCTCCATAAGATACTGTTGGAGATGGTCCCCAAATATCAGAATGAATATAGTACAAAATCCCTTTACTATTATGACTTCCGGTTTTAAATTTCTGTTTACATTGTTTTCCATATACACAATGTTTGCAAAAATCCAAACTCAATGATTTCAAATTAGGAAGTAATTTGCGATTCATTAGTACTTGAAGGCCCTTTTCACTCATGTGGCCCAACCACTGATGCCATAGGCGAGTATCTTCTTCTGCCTTCTTAGATGCAATCGTTGCCTCACTGACCTAAGTACTTCCTTTCAGTTAGTAAAGGTTTCTGATCTTCTTTACCTTCATAACAACCAAAGTGTCCTTTGAAACTTCCAGCACTCCATTTTGACCTGTAAACTTGTAACCTTCCGAGTCCAATGCTCCCAAAGAAATCAAATTCTTTCTCAACTTAGGTACATGTCTAACATTAGACAATGTTCTAATTGTATCATCATACATTTTAATTCTGACATTTCCCATCCCAATAGTTTGACAAGATAAATTATTACCCGTAAACACATAACTACCATTCACAACTTGATACGAAGTGAACCAATTTTTGTGTGGACTCATGTGATGAGAAGCACCAGACTCTAACAACCAAATTTCATAATGCTGAGAAACATTGCAAACATGCATAGCTTCATCTACTATACCTAATTCAACAGATAAAACTTCATCAATCATACCTGACTCAACTTGATTTGCTTCTTTCTTTGGGTTTTCAATGAACTCCTTTCTTTTCCAACAGTGTTTCTTGAGATGCCCTGTTTTGTTGCAATACCAACATCTAACTTTACACTTCTTGCCTTTTGATTTTGATCTGGAAGAATTTCTTGCTTTCTCCCTTCTTTCCTTGGACCGACCTTTGGCTACCATGGCTTTTGGTGCGAAAGTTCCAATGCTAGACTTCCTCTGTACTTCTTAAGATAACATAACTCCCACAACAGAAAGATTCGGTCGTGCTCAAACTGATAGAAGTCACAAAGTGATCCCAAGACTCGAGCAACGAAGATAACAAGGTAATAGCTTTATCTTCTTCTTCAAATTTAACATCCATATCTAACAACTGGCAAATAAATGTATTAAATACATTTAAGTGTTCTGCAATTTTAGTACCCTCTTTCATCCTGAGACTATACAACTGCCTCTTCAAATAGATTCTGTTGGTTAAAGACTTAGTCATGTACAATGTTTCCAATTTTCCCCACAAACTTGCTGTTGAGGTTTTTTCAACAATGTTGAAGAGAACTTCTTCTGCCAGGCACAAATTGATGGTACTAAGAGCTCGGGCATCCAAGTCTTTCCAATCCAAATCTGTGATGCCAACAAGTTTCTTTCTAACCCCCTCTAATGCTTTGTGCAACCCTTGTTGCAGAAACAAATCCCGTACCTTCAGTTTCCACAATGCAAAATTGTTCTTACCGTTGAGCTTCTCCACCTAAAACCTAGCATTAGTCATTTTAGCCATTATCTCCCTACACGGGATCTTTCAAATAATTTTATTAATGATTAAGTTATGTTGAGTCCTCCAATTAGGGTTTTCCCTTTTTAATTTTTCCTTCAACTAGGTTTTTTTTTTGAATTTTTTTCTCTTGGTTTCTTTCACTAGGGTCTCTTTCTAATAGCAGATTCCACTAAAAAAAACTTCAAACCCCCTACTCCAATTTTCTTTGAAGAAACCAAAAACATATTTATGAGACAATTTTATTTATTTATTTTATTTATTTTTATTTTTTTTCCCGAACCTTACTTTTCTTTGTAGAAAATCCAATAATAATGTTTAACTCTTCATAATTTTATTTATTTTCAGAATATAATTCTTCAACAAATAAATTTTTCTGCTGCCAAAAAAAAAATTACCCAGTCATGCGATTGCAGAAGCTCCTTCACAATAGATTCACCAATTTAAGATGCCTGCCTCGTCGACTTTGGCGGCTCAGCAAAGCAAACGACTCCCAATCAACAATACGACTCCTTCCAGTCAACAAACAATGACTTTCCTTAGCAGCTTAATCTTCATGTGTGGTTGTAAAAAAAATATTCTTGTTGCACGCAGAGCGGCTCAACAAAGTAGATGGCTTTTTTCTGCATCAGCATCTGACACTACTCCTCAAGAATTAATGGAGCTAATATTCCTTGACAATCTTTGGTAGAGATCTTTGGCGTAGACCCGGTCAAACTAATGGACCATGGACTCTGTTTTCCGTTCTTTGGCGTAGACCGTTCTTTGCAGTCAACAAACAATAGTTTCGCTTTGTAGTAAATCCGCTCCTTTTGCACGATTTAGTGGGCCCGGTTTAGCCTTTCAAATGGTTTTGCAAACAGGATTTTACACTTCTACACTTCTACGTAGATGGCAGCACCAGACATAATTGATCGGTTGCTCTTTTACGTGCGGCAAAATTCACCACGACCCTCACAACTTTAAGCTCTGATACCACTTGTTGGTATTTTGAGCCTGTTAACATGCAAATAAGAAAGAAATGTATAAGAAAGAAATGTACATGAAATAGAAATTGAATCAGACATCAAGAAACACACAAAATTTATGTGGTAAAACCCTGACAGTGTGTCAAGAAAACATTCACGGGGCAAGGGATCGGAATTCTTATTGCTCCAGGTCAAAATGACTCTCCAAAAGATTACATGAAGCCTCTCGGGCAATCACCACTTTAATATTCAAACATTTTGTTACATAACTACCCATGGTTACGTAACTGTCTGAACGGTAAAACTAGATTTTATCAGATAATTACATTATTAACATTAATTGTTGTCATTCTTTAACAGGACAGAGCTTTTATAGGAGACCACGAGAGCGATGGGCTTGGATGAAAAGAGAGAGAATTCCTATTACAAGAGTGCATGGTACTAGATACGAACAAGAGGGTTTAAGTGCTACTAGATGGGTATGGGTAGAGCTGAACATTGTAAGATGCAGAGCGAATTTTTATCGCAGAGAGAAACACTAGTATTTTGCTCCTAAGTAGCAAAAGTGGGGGATTCTTAGCCAAATAATCCAATTTCTCTAATATCCTCTATAAAGTTCTTTTGAAGTATACTATCCACCATTGGCCATCAAAATCCACAATTGCTGAATCTTCTTTTGACGGTGCTTTTTTATGCCAACCTTTTACACATTTTCTTCATAAAAATTTAAAGAAATGTATTTTCTGAACACCCATTCATATTTTTCTATCTCTGCATAAACCATCAATTTTCAAACATTGGACTCCCGCTATAACTTTAAAATTTGCTACTCACACAACGATGCATTGAAGTCATGTCAATGTTTCACAACTTTTAAGAATATTTTTTTTTGGTTTGCCAAGCATGTTATTGTATTTTATTGTTGTCTTGTGGACTGTGTCTCTATTGGGAAAATGGAGAACCTTTGATGTGTTGCAGTTCACGTGTTTTTGGAGAACCAGGTTTTAATCAAACACAATAATCATATAGGATGGGTTTACACACTATTATGTGCATTTTTGTATTCAAGGCAAAGGGACAACTATACAAAATGGAACATATTTTTCATATTAACATTCAACGTGATATTATTTCTTGTATGGTGTTTACACAGGTCGATTTTTTGAAATCCTTATTGGGTCAAACTCAGAGCAACTATGGGGGTTGCTCAGTAAAATAGGTACTCTTTATTTATTAGAACCAATATTTACCATTATTTTTGTAACGAACATGAGTACAATCTGGGAGAAAGTGATGGCAACATTGCGTTCAGAACTATTCAGGCGGATCTTAATACAAAAGGTATATTCTGTGCCTTTCCTGCTTTAAGTTACCATTCTATGTCTCACTTCAATTTATAAATTTTTACTTTTTCCCTCTAATTCCCATGGTTTGGATTTCTTTTCCTCTTTGACTTGTCACCATTTTCATTTCAGTAATACTCATGCTTCTTGTAGAAGTGGTCATTGCTTGTTATAAACTTATATGAATAGGCATTCCATTTTTCTTTCAGGGAACACTGCGAAGGACATTATCGTCGAGTCATAAAATAGTTTGTGCTAGGTTGATTCAAAACATAGAAATGAAGGGAATAAAAAAAAGAAAGCAATTATAATTGTATGACAGAAATAGTTAACTACCACAAAGATTCCATTCACTTATCTCCTTTTGTTGCATCAGAAACTGACCGCTTGACTGATTATGATACCGTTACTATATAGTATAATGTTCGACTCTTGGACTTATCTCTATATCATTTACTCTTAGCTTATTTGTATAGTGATTGACTCTTAAATAGATTTTCACACAGCTATTCTCATATTTTTATAGCAATCTCTGTATGATTTTAGACAAGTGCATAGTAAAAAACCGAAACACATGAACATGAACATAATAATGACGCTGCAACAAGCACATGATCAGAAACCTGAGATAGGTTATGCACAATATATATATATATATATATATATAACTAACATTCTCTCAAGTTTTTTATCCTTCTTTACATTATTATATACCACCTAACCAATAGTCCTAACATCGAAATGTTCGATTGGTGACATATATATTAACCTCTATGATACTGTCTACTAACATAAATTACACAAATTTGGAGCTTGATGTTTGCTACCATCCTCCTTCAATCAAGAGCTCCAAGTGCTCAACAGTAACTAAACTTTAAAACTAGGACCCAGAAGCACGGTCAGATCTGGATCCACGAGATTTCTGAAAAGCTAGGATCCAGATACAGCAGGAACTGACATGTATAAAAATATAAACATGTTTTTGTTAAATTTCCATAAGGAAATCTATATTCCTCTTTAATCAAATAATGTTACAAATAAATATATGAAGTGTTTTCTCAAGATAGGGAAACTATCTTGGACACACAATCACTTGGTTGAGAGAATATCTCAACCACACGCCAATCTAGGAAACAACTCCTAACTAATAGGAACATACTCCCTTACATAGCAAGAATCACAACTGAGACAAGTAGGAATTACATTTTCCAACACACCCCCTTAATGACTATGTGTCTCGATATCAATCTGCAAGATCTACATCTGGTCCAGTCTGGTAATTACACCTTGTACCTTGTTCATGCATTTGTCGATGTCCATATAAAGGAACAACCATCTACCGGAATGCATGGGTTCTCAACCACTGCAACCGCCAATCTATTAGGAAGTCCTTCACATACATGGTATCAGAGCTCGTTTGGGCCTGGACCTTGGCACCTCCTGTGCCAGGGAAATAATAAAGTATATGTGTATTGTTTTAGTTTTTTTTTTGTTTTTCCATCGATCAACGTTGTGAGAGTCGAGGGAGTGCAGTGGTCATTTTTTAAATTGGTGATCGGCTTTTCAAATTGTAACGCTGGTGTGAGCGATTGTTGGTATCGCTGCTGCAGGCCGTGTGAGCAGAGTCTGTTGGTGAGATTTGCCGTGGCACATCCAATCTCCCTTTATTTGAATATCGTGAGTTAAGAATTTTGATTTGGCCTATGGATCCAGTCTGTTCCTGTCCGTGGCTTGCGTTGCCTGGCATGTTGTTGTAGTCACCAGAGAAGAGTTGCATTCATTCAGGCGGAGCTTGGCGTCACTTGTGAGCCTAGTGTTTCTTCGCGCAGTGGTGCCTGGTTGGGGCCAGTGCGGATCGGAAAGCTTAGAACGTGTTGGCGACTGTGGCATTATTACCAAGTCGCAGAGAGTTCGTGGATCAATGTTTCTCTGGTAGCAGTGTTGGAGTCTTTGATAATGAGCATTGAGCCGTTCACTGGTGTGTGGAACGACGGTGAATGCAAGCAATTGGAAGTTGAGTGGGTTGAACTGTGGTCCCCCCCACCGTGGGCTGTTGTAGGGAACCTGACGAGAAAAGGTGGATCGGTTCATACTCGACAACCTTGTATTGTGATGTTGTGTGAAGCGATGAGATCTGCTCGACAAGTTGCATAGAAGACAACGTTGGAGCAGATGCGTTGAAGATCTGTGTCGACGGAAAATACCCGTGGAGCATCCTACGTTGGAGCAAAGTCGGCCATTGAAGTTGCAGCGAGTGTGTGTGTTATGAAACCAGCTCAAGAAAAGATAGAAAAGATAGATCAACGCCTTAGAATTCAGCCTCTTCAAGGGGGCAACCTCCTTTACATTACATAAATGAACAATTCTTGGATATTCAAATGACAAAACCTCCTTTCTATATATAGGAGTCTAAGGAGTCACAATATAACCAGCCGACCTAACAATAATAATATAAAGCCACAAAATAACAATAGAGGGATTCTATGGGGCACGTAATAACAATATGGGGACAATAGGGGCACAACAATATTAATAAGGGGTATAACTACAATAGTAATGGGGTAATCACTAGTATTATAGGGACCCAACATGCCCCTCTTCTTCAAAAAAGTGTTGTCCTCAACACTTGAGTAGTTCTGGATGCTTCTGTATAAAATTCTCATCCTCCCATGTGGAATCTTCTGCGGATAAGTTCTTCCACTTGATAAGATACTCCGAAATTGATAGATTTCGTAGCTGTCGAGTTCTTGTTTCTGTGACTGCTTCTGGTTCCAATATAATTTTTCCTTCCTCGTCAAGTTCTGGCAATATTGTTTGAACCGGGAGCTTATCGCCTATAACCTTCTTAAAACATGAAACATGGAAAACTGGGTGCAATTGAGAAGCTGCATGAAGCTCTAATTTGTATGCCATAGTACCAATATTTTGCAACACCTTGTACGGACCATAATACTTTGGTGATAATTTATTATCCTTCTTAGCTTGCTTCAGGGACATTTGCTTATATGGTTGTAGCCGTAGGAATACCCAATCACCTACATCAAAACTTCTTTCGCTGCGATGTTGATCTGCCTGTTGTTTCATTCTATTATGTGCCAACACGAGGTTATCGTTTAAGAGTTGGAGGACTTGTTGTTGATGTTCGATGTGATGTTCCACTGCCTGAACCTTAGAATTTTCTCTTAAATATGATGTGATGGATGGTGGTTGATACCATAAAGTGCCATAAATGGGGTCATTTTTGTTGCTGTATGGAAGGAAGTGTTATACCACCATTCAGCCGGAGGCAACCATCTGACCCATTGTGTCTGTTTATCAGATACAATGCAACAAATATATCCTTCCAAACATTTGTTTACTATCTCAGTTTGCCCATCAGATT
>APFE030930463.1:73581-131319 GCA_000404065.3 Pinus taeda
ATGAAATCATGATTAACATTTCTTTTGTTCGCATCATGAGTTTCCTTTACTACCCTTTCACCATTAGTAAGTATTTCTTGTAGAAAATTTGTCAAATCTGTCTTCAAATCTATCTTTAAATCATCAATCTTAGCTTCCACGCCCTTTATCTTAGATTCCATGCCATTTATCTTAGTGTCTGTTAGCTTTTGTGAGAGTGAAATTTGTTGCACTTGGTCTTGTAATTTTGATATATCATGTAGCATTTCTTCCTCTTCTTCATGAGTCATGCTAGAGCTTTCAAGTTGTTTACTAGGTGTTTGCATTTTCTTTCCTTGGGGCATCAATTACCGATAACAATGCTTTACTATGCCCTTTGAATTCCTTCAAAATAATTTTTCAAACCAAGCTTAAGCAAAAATTTAAAAAAATCTACACACCTTTTTTTTTTCACTTGGTAGGAGCTCGATATTGCCTCTGATGTATCTCTGTAATTTCAGATCATCCAGTTCTGAAATTGCGATCTGTAGTAGCCCTCTGTGTTCTCTTTCCAATGCCACCAGTCTGATCCAAATTGGATTTTCCAAGGAAGAGTTATGTCAAATCTCCCACAGTGCCCTGATTATAGACTAGTTCAGTAGAGCGAACTTGTACGATGTGCCACGTGTCCCTGTTTCGAGCTTTGGCTCTGAAAAAGATACACAAGAAACTACAGTCCGTCCTCTTTCTGTACCTTCTTACGAAATTTCAATCCGATCCTCAGAGAGAAAGTTATGACGATTTTCCCCAAGTCACCTGTTTGGAATGTAATTCAGGAATCTACAAAAAGACCAACTTTCTCAAATCATATCTCCGCACATATCGTGCGAAAAGATCTGAAATTCGGACCCGAGATTCAGCACGATTTCTTCTCAAATTGGTTTTTTTTTGCGTCTGAAATGTCGCAGAAAAGAAGTTATAGCGAAAATGCCACGATGACCTGTTTGGAGCAACGAAACCCTAGAATCCAAAGCTATGATACCAAATGCTATGAAACCAGCTCAAGAAAAGATAGAAAAGATAGATCAATGCCTTAGAATTCAGCCTCTTCAAGGGGACAACCTCCTTTACATTACATAAATGAACAATTCTTGGATGATTCAAATGACAAAACCTCCTTTCTATATATAGGAGTCTAAGGAGTCACAATATAACCCAGCCGACCCAACAATAATAATATAAAGCCACAAAAATAACAATAGAGGGATTTTATGGGGCACAGTAATAACAATATGGGGACAATAGGGGCACAACAATATTAATAAGGGATACAACTACAATAGTAATGGGGTAATCACTAGTATTATAGGGACCCAACAGTGTGGAGCGAAGAAGCATTGTGTGGGGACTTGTGCAGACCTGCGTTGGAGAAAAGATGGGTTGAAATCTGCGTTGAGCATACTTCCATTGACGAGACTGTCTAGTGTTGAAGTTTTTAACTAGTTTAGAAACTCTTCATGCACTTTTCCTGATTTATTCCTACCTACTTGTTATTTTTCTTTAACAAGTTATTTACAAAGTAAATACTGAAAATAAACACCAGTGCATGCTCAACGTGTTACAGATCAGCAACTGAAAGAAACAAGAACACACACACCACATGACACTGTTATTTTTGGACCAATGTCCTCGGAAAAACCCAATGCGGGAAAACCGGTGCAGCTATCTGAGGGTTTTCTTATTAAGCAATATCAGAGTACAATCTGGGTGCCGTAACTGGCCTACCCAATAGAGAATTTCCTTAGCAGCTATACCTCACAGTTTGAGAGAAATCTCCTGGCTGAAACCCCGGAAAACCCTTTCGGCAGCTCCTCAGCACAAAACTGCTCCTGCAACCCCAGCGTGTGTCCAATTTGGACTGCGTCAGCCCCTCTTTGTCTCACGCTGGCCCTGCGTCAGCCCTAGGAGGCCTTGCGTCAGCGCTGAGAGCCTCTGTGTCAAGTGCGCTGGCCCCTCTGGTGCTCTGCGCAGCACTTGGCTGCCTTTGCATGGCCCTGCGTGAGCCCTTCTTGGCTCTGTGTCACCCTCCTTGGCTGCTGCGCTGCTCTCTCGGCACAATCTCTGCCTTCTCTGTTTCTCTGTACTCAATGCCCCTCAGCTGCTCTCCCGATCACTGATTCTATCTCTCTTAGCAAACACTGCTATAGAGAATAGAATGACTGACCATCTGGTGTGTTCTCCAAGTGACCCTCAAGCCTCCTCTTATACTTTTCCTGTTGACATATCAATGGCCAAGATTAAGTCCCTAATCAACGACTAAGATTAGATCTGGCTTGATCCATGTCTTTTGGACCACTCTAACACAGATTCATATTAATACACATTAATATTTTATTTTCCCTAAGTTTAGACTTAGGGACTCCATTAAAAATATTAATTATTTTAATATCTCCTGATTTGTTTAGAATCTGCCCAATCCCTTTCTGGATATTGGAGACCTCATGTGCCCCGACCTCTCCACCAAATTTCGTGGCTAGAGCACATCCGATGCTACCCCAAATCAACACTCCATCTTCGTGAGGACTGTGCTCTAACAATACTCCTCACTGAGTATTACTCTGACCATCCGGCATCAGTACGTGTGCTAATGCTAGGCCTTCCTGCCCATCATCCTTTGCACTACTGCCTCTTGTACTGCTGCCCATGGTTCTGCCACTGCCACTGTTGCATGTGTACGACAACTCCCTCTGCATCCGTGCTGCGGCTGGTTCTTTCTCCCAGCACTGCGTCTGCATTGCACCTCCTCTCATCATGCTGCCCACTGCTGCACTGCAACTCAGTTATTGAGAAGTAAGTAATTGATCTCCCAATTTGACCTCTCTGTTGGGCTAGAGACACCCATTGATGCTGAAGCTCCCTTTGTCAATGACAAGTGCTCCCTCTATGACCTCTGTGCTGCTGCAACAACTCCCTGCATCTCGCACCGTTGCACACCTCTCTGTGCCTTCCTGCATTGGTGCAACACTCCTGTGCCTCTCGCACTGCTGCAGCCTGCTAGCTTTGTGCTGTTTCGGGACTCTTGCACTGTAGCTCTCTCTGTCGCTCCATCCGCATCCATCTCTACCCGACTCGGCCAGTCCTGCTACTCCTCGTCGGGGCTCCCGTAGCAAGGTCTAATCCAAGAGGTTGGGTACCTTGAGGATCCTGCTCCTCATCCCCTGTGGTCCGCCTGACTACAGCTCGATGTCTCCCCACTTCTTCTCAAGTGGCGCGTGTGCACTCATGGCATAGTCATCGTCTGTCAAAACTTCCTTCTCTGCCCGTGCTGGCGCTGCCTTAGTCTCGGAAGACTCTCCCTTACTCTTCTTCCTTGGACACTGGGTCGCATAATGACCCAACTCCCCATAGTGGAAGCACTTGATCTTGGAGAGATCTTTCTTCTTCTGCTTTTCCTACTTTCCCTCAGATGCTAGGGCCACATCTTCCTCCTCCTGCTTGACTTTGATCCCCTTGCTGCTGCTACTCGTCTTCGACTGCTGTCTAATCTCTTCCTGGCGAAGAGCTGCCCACATCTCATCCCAAGGTGGAAGTGTCCCTCTGCCCAGTATACTCTGGACAAATACTTCCCAGTCTTCTGAGACAGCATTAAAGGTTGCTCACCATTAGCTCTTGATCCGGTGTCGCCCCTATAACAATTAATTGATCTTGGATCTTCATCTGATACGACCTCATCTAATTCTCAAGTAGCATTCTTCTCTGCACAGAAGTATGCTGGTACAGCTTCTTGAGAGCCTCCCACATCTCAAATTCCGTTTCCTTCTCGGCTATGTGTGGTACTACATGATCCTTGACCTCGTCAAGGATAATGCTCTTGGTCCTCGCCATCACCTCCTCGTACCTGTCATTATCACTGGGGTCGACTAGGACAACTATTACCTTCAAGGCGAAGTTCTTGACACGATTCCTGTCAAGTATGGATAAGATTCTGGCCTTCCAGACTGCGAAGTTCGATGCTCCGTCCAGTCTATCCTGGTCTCTTACTCCGTGTAGTGTCATGATGCTCCTCTACTTCCCTCTTGGAAGTTCTTTGTTCGACTCCTCTGAGTCTCTACTTCTCGTCTGGAAGTTCTCTTCTGGATTCCCTCTGAGTCCTGATTTCCCTTCTGGAAATCCTTTTGCCGCTTGTCGAGATGCCCCCTACTTTGATCGTCTTGTGCAACCGCACCACTAATCTGAGTTCCTCGGCTAGAACCCTCGGTAACAACTCCTCTAGCCTTGCTCTGTCAGGTACTGTTTTAACTACAATACCTCACCAGCTCCACCCTGCAATATTCCTGCAACCTTCTAAACCCCAACAACTGCTTATCTGTGGACTATGTCAACCCCTCTCTGCCTCATGTTGGGCCTGCATCACCCCGGATGGGTTTGCGTCAGCCTTGGGAGGCCCTGCGTAAACCCTCTGGCCCTCTGCGTTAGCAACGCTGGCCTTTCTGAGGCTCTGCGCAGCTCTCGACTGCCTCTGCATGGTCCTGTGTGAGCCCTGGCTGGCTCTGCATCACACTCCTTGGCTTCTGCACTGCTAGAAACAACTTCTGTCACCTCGGAACAACTATTTTCTGTTGCTATTTCTCCGCTCGGCTGATGTCTTTTATTCCTCCTATGATCTGCAATCACACTCTGATACCATGTTGAAGTTCTTAAATAGTTTGGAAACCCTTCATGCACTTTTCCTGATCTATTCCTACCTATTTGTTATTTTTCTTTAACAAGTTATTTACAAAGTAAATACTGAAAATAAACACCAGTGCATGCTCAACATATTACAGATCAGCAGCTAAAAGAAACAAGAACAAACACACCACATGACACCGTTATTTTTAGACCAATGTCCCCGGAAAAACCCAATGCGGGAAAATCGGCGCAACTATTTGAGGGTTTTTTTTATTAATCAATATCAGAGTACAATCTGGGTGCCGTAACTGGCCTACCCAACAAAGAATTGCCTTAGCAGCTATACCTCACAGTTTGAGAGAAATCTCTTGGCTGAAACCCCGGAAAACCCTTTCGGCAGCTCCTCAGTACAAAACTGCTCCTGCAACCCCAGCGTCTGCCCAATCTAGACTGCGTCAGCCCCTCTCTGTCTCATGTTGGCCCTGCGTCAGCGTTTATTGGCCTGCGTCAGCCCCAGGAGGCCCTATGTCAGCTCTAGGAGCCTCTGCTTCAGCTGCGCTGGCCCCTCTGGTGCTCTGTGCAGCACTTGACTGCCTCTACGTGGCCCTACGTGAGGCTTTCTTGGCGCTACGTCACCCTCCTTGGCTGCTGCCCTGCTCTCCCGACACAATCTCTGCCTTCTCTGTTTCTCTGTACTCAATGCCCCTCAGCTGCTCTCCCGATCACTGATTCTATCTCTCTTAGCAAACCCCGCTCTAGAGAATAGAATGACTGATCATCTGGTGTGTTCTCCAAGTGACCCTCAAGCCTCCTCTTATACTTTTCCTGTTGACATATCAACGCTCGAGATTAAGTCCCTAATCAACGGCTGAGATTAGATCTGGCTTGATCCATGTCTTTTGGACCACTCTAAAACAGATTCATATCAATACACATTAATATTTTTTTCCCCTAAGTTTAGACTTAGGGACTCCATTAAAAATATTAATTATTTTAATATCTCCTGATTTGTTTAGAATCTGCCCAAACCCTTTTTGGGTATTGGAGATCTCACCTGCCCTAACCTCTCCACCAAATTTCGTGGCTAGACCACATCCGATGCTACCCTAAATCAACATCTAGATCGAGCAGGTGGTGCGTGGATCTGACAGCTAAAACGTGAAGGCTCTCTCACAGACAACATCTAGACGATGAAACGGTGAGATTAACATTTTGTTAACCTGCGATTTGCGTGCGGATGGAGACAACATTTTGCAACAGGCCTCAGTTTTTTGTGCGTAAAGAAGTGTTGTTCGATTGAAAGAAAAAATTCTAGTGCCTGTGCGTGAAGCATGTAACACAATTAGAAGAGTATGCCTACAAGTAGATCGAGCCATCAGTGGGAGCAACATTTTTTCGTGGAGCCTTTTTTCTGTGGAGCGGGAGAAGCAACAAAGAATGGAGGGTCTTCACCACTTCCAACGTTTTAGATCGGATCGGCTCTGATAGCCAACCACTCAATTGTCGTTGTTCCAAGAAATTTTCGATTGCTGGAAAATGAACCCATTGCCAAGGCCTGAAGTTTTCATTGCAAGAAGATCCAGATTGGCTGAGAGAACAGTGGTAGAAAGAGGAGAAAAAGGCTTTAGAGATGGGACTCTCAGAGATGTTATCGATATGCGCTCTTGGACAGGGACAATCATTGGGCCACATAATTCAGTATATGATGGCCGTTGTTGTCTCCCGAGTACTCACTGTTGTGTGTGTGTAATATTCCTAATTAGCCATGGCTAATTGGAATACTCGATTTTGCTCAATTTTGCCTTCTATAGTTATTTGTAAATAAAAAGGTGAGGAAAAGGGGACATAACTCACTTTTAGAATAAAAATCACTTCCTAGTAGCACAACGTTATGACTTAAAGGGGAGCCAAGGGGGGCCAAAGGACCACGCAGAAATGGGGCCCACGTAGATACTTGGAGGGACTGCGCAGATTGGAAAAGGAACACATGGCAAGGGGAGATTACATTGGAGGAGGTGAGCCTTGGGATTGAGAGAGGCCAATGCTATAAAGGAGAGAGGAGCCTCCTCATTTTGGCATTCATTTATGAGCATTTGAGCTAGTCACTTCGACTTGGAGCACGTTGGCTGTTTAGCCTGTCTGCAGCATCGTTTAGTGCATTGAGTGTCTCCGTTCGGAGATCTCACCCTTAGCCCCGGGGGACTTCGAGTGCCTACTCGGGCAAGGTAGTTTCAACAGTCTTTTTGCAATAGTTTTGATCTTTGGCATTGAGGTGGAGCTGAGCATTGGAGGATTGCGCAATCTTGAGGGGGAGGGACACAGTTCTTCTGGGCGCAGTTCCGGATTGGGGGTTTGTAGAGGAGTTGAGCTGGGAGATTGAGCAAGAGATCAACTCTTGCATATTGGAGGAGTTTGGCAGAGTTTCAGGCAGTATTTTGGGGGATTCTACTCAGTCGCAGCGCAGAGCCTTGAGGTACTGCGTGATTCCCCAAGGGGCGATTTCCGGGGGTCGACCATTTCAGAAGAGCTTTCTGGGTTTTTTTGGGTTCTCTGAGTAGAGGCTGATTCCAGAGTTTCAGCATTTTCTGAGGAGGGGAACAATCCCAAATCCTCATTTGATTTCCAGCAGTAGCAGCAGCACGACAGTTTCCCAACAACATCCAAGCAGTTCAGAGAGAGGCCATTCCTTTGCTATTCTGAGTGTATTTCATCACTTGTCTAGTGCAAGTCGAGGTGCCATCTTTCTGATCACCTCCTGTACTCATTCCATTACTCAGTATAATAAAATGGCTTAGCATTTCTCTCTGCATTTCTCGAGTCTCTGCTTATATTTCATGTTTACATTATTATATGTTGCACCACTGTTATTTTTACCATTTTGAGCTTCCCAGTTACCATATCATTTGTGCATATTTAGTTGGAGTTTACTGCGGTTTTGGGGAATATCTCTGAAATGGGATATTACAGTGTGCGCTGAGATGGTGATTGCATTTGAGAATTGTGTGGGGCCAAGTGGTGGCTATTGTAGTGTTGGCAATGGCGAGCTTTGGAAGACTAGTGTGGCTGCTGATGGGAACCCGCACAATCGAGGAGAAGAAACCATGGCAATTCTAGCTTTGTAGTGAGCTGAGTTCTATTTATTGCAAGGATCAACAAGGCATTGCTGTGATTCCGTAGGACAACCCATAGTTTCGGAAGTAACTTATGGGAGCTGAAGGACTAAAGAGGAAAATTAATTCCACATGGGTGAAGATCGAGAAACCAACTTTTCCACTATGCCGCGAATTAGTATATGTTTGGTGAAATGAATTGTTTTCTTGAATTATTTTTGGGTTTTATAACTGAAACATGTTGAGCCTGATCAACTTAACATGTAAATGTTGTTTGTTAGAACTGATAACTCTAACAACTGCAAATTGAAGTTTGAAAGATTCAAGATGAAGACACCAAGCTTGGATATGATTTTAGAAGAAGTTGATTGTGGCAGTGGATAGTGGATATTAGTTGGTTGAAGCAACAATAGATGGGAAAACAAGGTAAATTTTGTGTGAGTTTGTGGAATAGACTCATGATCATGGTGTATTATGAGTCACGTATTGTAATTAGAGGAAATCTACATGTTATATATTGTTTTGTAATGGTTAGTTGTGGTCCTTGAAATGTTTTATGTACCTGCTGTAAGACCCTTTGTTATGTGTTCCATAGGGAAATCTATATTCCGATTTAATCAAATAATGTTACAAATAAATATATGAAGTGTTGTCTCAAGATAGGGAAACTATCTTGGACACACAATCACTTGGTTGAGAGAATATCTCAACCACACACCAGTCTAGGAAACAACTCTTAACTAATAGGAACATACTCCTTTACATAGCAAGAATCACAACTGAGACAAGTAGGAATTACATTTTCCAACAGTTTTATAACTCATAGAAAGGTCTCTCATCCAAAAACTCAAACAGATATTGGAAGCATAACCACCTTAAGAATTTTGTAATAAATATCTTGATAATAACTTTTTTGATGCCCAGACTTGGTAATAAGGCAAATTAAATACAAATGCCTATTTCTTATTAATAAGGGAAATGGATCACTTATCACTTATTTACAAATACAAATACCTTCTAATACGTTTTAATAACTTTATATTGGATTTGCCGTTTTGATATTAATGGATGCGTAAACCAGCTGTAGCCAGGTACAGTCATTTAATAAGTGATTTAAAAAACATTATATTTAATTCCATATTGCAATCATGTTGGTGAATATATTGTTGAGGGTTTGGAAAGAAATCTATTGGCAACATGGGGCAAAATATTGGAAAATATCAACAAACTTAAAAAATGCAAATATCTATCTATCTATCTATCTATCTATATATATATATATATATATATATTTTCAAAATTTTAAGCACATAAAAAAATATCAAATAAACACATTGCCACATAAATCTGAAAGAAACTGATATGTAACATATCAGTGATACGTCAAACATTGATATTGAATCTTGTCCCAGGTCTCAAAATATCATTAGAAAATATAATTAATATATCTAATCATCACGAGTCATTTACAATGAAATGAGATAAATAAATTGTTGATTTCCTCTATCCCATTTAAGGGCAAAGATAATTGCTCTTCCTCTAGAAGAAAAAGGTCTTGGGTGTGGATTTGGAGTGTGACGTCCTCTGCTAAGTCTAACTCGTATCTATGTCTGTGAAGGTGGTGGTGCATTCCCAATATCAGTATCCTTCTCTAGCAAAGGTGTTTGTTCTAGAATATCCAACTCTACCACAACCCCCCAACCTCATTGGGTGCATTCTCTTGTAATTACTTAGGGACCTCCTCCATGACAAGCCTCTCAATCGCCACCCTCCATGCAGTGGTGGTGTCAATCCATCCAATGAAATGGTCTCCATGTTAGGTTTTTTCTTCAGCTGCTTCACTCACAATCAAAAATTGTAGTAGACATAGATCATGTCATTGAAGCCCTGGGGTTCTAATCTATACAAGGGTCATAAAATAATACATAAATTAGAGGATGTCAGGGCATAAAGTATAATTTATAATAAATTATAAAAAGTTGACTTGAAGATTTGTAACCTATTCTGCTTCTTGGTGTGTTGTTTTTCGGAGACACTCTAGTTGCACTTGCAATTTGTTGAGCTACATGTTTGGCTAATCATTTGAATGGCAAGATTTTGTAAATTGGGTATTTTTTTGCCATAGTTTTCCCATCAAACATATACAATGAATAAGAGAAACATAAGAAAATATTTTGAAATTTGAAACAACGGAAGAGGAAACGTTGAATCTAAGTCACAGGGTTTACTGAGCTTCAAGATCAAGGTTTTAAATTCGATAAATCCAAAGAAAATCAGAAATCTGTAGAGGTTCAGCCATAATTTGTGGAGGCTCTACCATAATTCTGTGTTGTCTTTCTCAAATTTGCATTTGTTCACTACATCCACACTGCCTCCACTTGCTATTGGCAATTGCGATTCCATTTGAGTTATAATTTGAGACAGTGATTGTTGGCTGTGCATTGTTGCTCAGTGCTACGATGGGCTTCATGACGACTTCCAAGTCCATACGTGTTGGAGATAGGCCACTGTGACTCCATACTTGGTGCGATTTTCCACTATGAGTTGCCACTTGCTATAGTTCATGGCTGCTAGCAGGTGTTATGACTTGCCATGGGCCATGGTAGGACTTGCTAATTTTTGTTGCGTTCATGATGTCCACTGTCACTCATGGACCGATCTTGAGTCCCATTCATGCTGCTATCCATGGACCACATATTCTAAAGGACCCATAACCTAGGACTGAAGTCCCATAGGAGAAGGGAGGTTGTAGTGGTATTCATTTTCTTCTATTACTTGTGTTTTAACATTTTCTAAAGTATTATAAACATATCAATAAATTTTTATAAAAATAATAAGTTAAGATGTGTGTGTGTTGAACATGTTCTATGAAAATTTTCAAATATCTATATGGACAAACATAATAGTGAACCTTATCCAAATATCATTGGGAAATTCAAACTCTAATTGAATTTCATTGTTGACAAACTCGAACTCAAACCTGACCTAGCATTTTAGTTTTCTTGTTCTAAACAACCATTTTAAAGCCAAAGGTCCCAACGACCATTTGATATATGTTTATTTATTCTGAAATCTTTGCTGGTTCATGCAAACTTGGTGTCATCCTTTAAGCACATAAGAAGATTTCATCCATAACCTTAACATCAAGTCTAAAATTTTATGAGTAAGACAACATGGGGTTGAGGTAAATTGTTATAGCATGAATGGGGTGATGGAGTGTATTGTTCCATCAATCATTAGTTACCTTCCATATCAACAATCATTTTCCATATCCTTCATCCTTCCTTGCCCTTATGAGACATAAGGATGGATTACTTGGCCCTATCTATGGCCTCACGCAGGTAGCCCATTGTGAGCTTGTCTCCTTTTTTGTCCTCATGGGAGGTAAGGATGGATTACTTGGCCCTATCTATGGCCTCACGCATGTAGCTCATTGTGAGCTTATCTCCATCAATCAAGCAAGGAACCTTTACCAATGATGCACTGATGGTATACACCTCCAGTCTTTCCCAAAAACTCTCCTTGTATGACACTAACCTGGCTATGCCTTTCCCTTCTAGTTTAGTGCTAAATGATAAAGCAGGTCACTCATTTGAAAGAAACATTCTCTTCATCTCTGACATATAGGTCAAGAGAGATTGAAGGGAAATTCAGGTAGTGGCAAAACATGTGATTGCAGGACGCACACATTCCTTGTTACATGTGAATCTTCCCATAAAGTTGAGAATGGAAGCATGGTTATATATACATTTTTTTGATTCTCCTAACCAATTCAATGATATCATTGATATACTAAATTTTTTCCATATCCTCTAAAATCAAATCAATGCAATGGGCAACACAACAAGTCCAAAACAAATTTAGATACCTCAACATAAGCAACTTGATAATAGCCACATAATTAACAACATTATCTATTATGACTTGGACAACACTTTGTGGACCTATGTTGGATATGTCTCCTATATCGGAGAACAAACGATTAGGCATGGAAGGATTCATTCGTTTTGCAACTCTGTCATGTATGATGAATCACTTAAATACTTGATGAGTTCAAACACTATCTTTAAATTGATAAAGGTGAAAGAAATCACTTTCAAATATTGAAGAATAGAATACCGAAGGACGAAAAAAGGGATAAGAATCCCATATTCACACCCTCGGGCATTTAATAATCTCAGATATGCCCATATGGATGGAACTGATGACTTCTCTAGATCACTAGTTTCCTCTATGAAACAATCCTCACAGGAAGAGAAAAACTTCTTCAAAGTATTCCTTGGAAACAAAAACTTATTCATAAGATTTGTTCTGAATCTAAAACTCAACTTCAAAAGATTCATTGGATGAGCACATCCAACAACTCACATAATAATTTTGCATCTGTAACATGTGTGGATGCATTGACAAGTTTAATAAACATGGTTCCCCTTGGAGCAATTAACTAAGAAATTAAGAATGGTCTCACCCTTCCCATTGTTCCAACCGTTTGACATCATGGTGCATCCAATGACTTTCCATGATTCAATAAGCTCCTTCAATTTGTGACTCGATTCTTCATTTTGAAGGACATTGTTAAACTTCTGATTCTAGATCTGGTTTATTATTCCAAGTAAATTTATAATCTGGAAATTTAAGTCTGCACTTACTGAATAAAAACACGCTGGAATTTTAACTCAGAACTTTACAGTGGAAGCAAACACATGAAATAATTCTCACATAGATATAAACCCTTCAACTAAACTTCACTTTTATCACTCAAAACAGTGAGGGATCCCTAATTAGGAAAATGACCCTATTGAAAAATGCAAGCTACAACAATTACAAAGATTTTCTAGGCACCTGTACCAATTGTACGACCCTCCAAGTTTCCTCTGAAACAGCCCAGCAACCTTCTGTTTGCTTCAACCTGCAACTTGCCCTCAATTGTGTGGCCGATCTGGAATCTTGCGCACTTGGGCACTTGTACCAGTTGTATAAACCCTGCTTGTGTGGAACATGTGAGATCTCTAGCTAAATATAGCCTCACACTTATGGCTGCTCCTTGCTGATCTACTAAACTTGCTATACTGTCCTGCTGAGAATGATCTCTTGATGCTGAAATCTCTCGATATTTACCTCTTCTGGCCTTGACCTCTAGATGAAAATCCTTCTTCACCTTTTGCTGAGATCTCTCACTTGATAAAATGCTCTTCTCAAATTTGTCTCTTCTGTTGAAAATGGCAGCTTGGATCTGAATTTTCATTTGCAAACAATGGAGAAAAGTCATATTTTCACCTTTGACCAGGTCAGCCCAGTGAAGGACAAGTCGACCCCACTGGTGGAAAATCATCCTCCTCCAACACATATAAATTGACTTTCATTGACTCTCATTTGTCACATCACATCACACATCAAATCATCTCTGAAATTCACAGGAGCAAGTTCACACGTGCGAAGGAGTAAGGAGTCTTTTCTGTTCTGCGTTGACCAACTTTTTCTCTCTTTTGACCTGCGTTGACCTGCCTTGATTTGGGCTATTTTCTGCTGATTTGACCGAGCTCTTTGACTGTGGATGGAGGCTGAATATTCCAGGAATATTTGACTTTGTTTGACCACTGTTCTGGGCTCGTTGACTGAGGTTGACCACAGGTTTTGACTGAAAGTTGCAGGAGACTTTGACTCTGTTTGACTGATATTTTGACTAAGGAAGGAAGGCTAAATATTATGCTGTGTTGACTGAATCTTTGGCACTGTTTTCTAGGCATTGACCGAAGGTTTGACTGGGCTTTGACTGCAGGTTGACTGAGGCATTTGATTGAACTTCCACAGGCTGAAATTCAGCCCTCTGTTGCAGATCTGAAATTTGACCAACGTTGACAGTGTTATCTCTCATTTGATTGGTTTTCTGATTTGGTTGACTTGGGAAAGTCTAAGTTTGACTTTTATTGGTTTAAGGATGCACTATTGGACTATGTATCTCATGCTGAACATTGATTGACTAAGAAGAATAAGAATTGATTTCGAGTTTTCCCCCTGTAGGGTTTTGCCCTAGTCTTTGACCAAAATCTTTGTGTCTCATTGTGCTTGGCTATCTTCTATTCTTCATCACTGTTTACTATTCTATCATAATTGCTTAATTGTTACTTGGTTGAATGAAATTGTTTTAAGTGATTATAACAACATAAAACACTGTGAAAAATTAACATGGTATCAAAGTTGAGGTGAAGATTGGCCATTGGAGATCAGATAACACCCCTTTGAGACATTTCTCTTGTTGATTGGTGATCTACTCTCTTGGACAAGATGACTACCTCCTACTTCAAGATTGAAGAGAAGTTGAATGATGCCTCCAACTTTGCAGCATCGAGAGCTAGATTGGATCTTACTCTTGAAGAGAATGATGTGATGGAATATGTAGAGGGGAAGGTAGCTGAACCTCCTGAGAATACAAATGCCAGTGTCAAATCCAAATACAAGAAGGGTGAGAACGAGGCCAAGAACATTGTCATTGACTCTCTCAGAGATCATCTCGTTACTTATGTGTCCAAGCTAAAGAAGTCAAAGGATATGTATGACAAATTGATTGGGATGTATGAGGTCAACAATCTCAAGTACATCATTTCCTTGAAGAGTCAACTTCGTGACATCAAGATGACTGAGTCAGAATCTATAACAGGCTACTTCATGAGAACCTCTCAAATAAGAGACTAGCTTCTTTCCATTGGAGAAATCATTCTTGATAGAGAGCTTGTGTAGATGATCCTTGGTGGACTCCGCATGTCTTGGGAGACATTTGTTACAGGGATTAGTAGTAGAAAGGAGCTCCCTTTATTTGATGAACTCTTGGGCTCTTGCACTCAAGCGGAATCCAGGCTCATTTCCAGAGGAAGAATTCATAGACAGGATGAAGGAGAACCTAAAACATTTGCAACGAACGTCAAGAAAGGAAAAGGGAAAGGAAGGCCTTACAAATGGAAGCCAAAGAAGCCAGCTCCAAAATTCAACATAATAGAAGGGACTTGTCCAAAGTCTAATGCTACAGGTGTGACAAATTTGGCCACATAGCCCGAGATTGTCCCGAAAGAAAAATTGCCCGGAGGCTTAATTCCAACAACAATGGCACCATCACCAACTTCAACAATAGGAGGAGAAGAGGAGGTCTTGTTGCCCATGCAAGTGCTGAAGAGACTCAGCGCCCTCAAACGAGGTCCAAGAACACAAGGTATGCTTATAAATTTATAATGTAGCTAGTACTCAATTTGAATATTTTCTTGTTGCTGCTCGTTCTAGCTCATCTTCAGGTAGCATTGATAGCTGGTTGGTGGATAGTGGGGCATCTAGACACTTTACTGGGTATCGTGAAGTCCTCTCAAATTTGGTTGAGAGGGAGACTAATTTGAAAATTATACTTGGGGATAATTCTACTCATCCTGTCAAAGGGTCTGGCTCTATTTCTTTTCATTTGGATTATGGTCAAACCATTCATTTACAAGATGTGCTGTATGTGTTGAGCTTGAAGAAGAATCTTGTCTCCATTTCTACTCTGGAAGACAAAGGGCTTAAAGTTGCAGCGATTAATGGAAAAGTCCTTGCTTGGCCAAGGAGATCTAATTTGAGGGTAACCTTCACATTTGGTGTCAGAATTGAAGGCCTATACAGAGTTTGTGGACGACCAATTCAAGCATTGGCCCATGATACTACTAATCAGTGTGAGCTTTGGCACCAGAGATTTGCTCACAAGGCTTTCCCTGACTTGAGCAGGTGCCAGGATGGTTTCAAGGATTCCCAAGATTAGATCATGAAGGTGTATGTCAGGGATGTGCTAATGGCAAGAATGTCATGGGACCATTCCCTTTAATAGCAACAGATCTAAAGAGATTTTTCAACTCATTCATTCTAATCTTTGTGGACCCATGCCAGTGACATCTCTTGGAGGATATCTATATTGTATAATTTTTATTGATGACTTCTCCCGTAAAACTTGGATCTTCTACTTAAGACCAAGGATTAGGCTTTCAACATGTTCAGGGACTTCAAAGCTCTCGTGGAAAATCAAACTGGAAAGAAGATCAAGATCCCGAGGAAAAATAATGGAGGAGAATTCACTTCAAATGATTTCAAATACTTTTGTAGAGATGCCGAGATTAAGAGGGAGGTGACTGTTCCATACAACCCTCAACAAAAATGGAGTTGTTGAGAGGAAAAATATGTCCATCTTGGAAGCAACCAAAGCCATGATTCATGGTAAAATACTTCGGATGTTTCTGTGGGGAAAAGCTACAAATACTGCAGTATATGTCCAAAATAGAAGGCCTCATCAAGCCTTGATGGACAAGACTCATGAAGAAGTTTTTACAAGTGTGAAACTAGAAGTTGGACACTTTAGAATATTTGGCTTCCTTGTTTACTTTCATGTACTAAAGGAGAAGAGGTCAAAGCTAGAGGCTTCAAGAAAGAAAGGTATGCTTTTTGGTTATTATGAAACTTCTAAAGCTTATAGGATATATGTGCTAGGTTAGAGGAACATTGAGTTCAAACGGGATGTGACCTTTCATGAAGATGTTGCCCTTGAAAACCAAGGGACTCTCTTGTCCCTGCCAACACTGAAAGAAGAGAAGATTCTATGGATGTAGATGTAGAGCCATCCATGCCCTAGCCTGACCTTCCAGATGATCCTATGGCACCTTTGGATCCTCCTCCTTGTGATCCTCTATCTAGTGAGAGACCTTTATGGCTTCGTGATACTTTACAGGATGTAGAGAGACACTCAACTGTGAGAGGCACCTTAAGAGAGAGTAAGAAACCTCGTAGATATCAGAGATATGTTGCATTGATGAGAAAGATCATACAATTTGAACCTTGCAGCTATGAAGAATCAGTGAAGGAACAAGTTTGGAGAGATGCCATGGCCGAAGAATATCAGTCTATCATGAAAACTAATGTATGGGAGGTTGTTCCAAGACTTGAAGGGAAGCTTGTTGTGACTTCGAAGTGGATATACAAAATCAAACATGTAGCTGATGGTAGCATTGAGAAGTTCAAAACAACGTTCATGGCTAAAGGATTCTCCCAGAAAGAGGGAGAAGATTATGATGAGATATTTGCACCTCTTGCTTGATACACTACCATCCAGTCCATTATTGCTCTTGTTGCTAATCAGGGTTGGAGTCTTCATCAGATGGATGTGAAGACTGCCTTTCTTCATGGCATACTTAAGGAAGAGGTGTACTTGGAATGATCCGGATTTATGCAGTAACGAAATGAAATACAAATATAAACACAAAGCGACAACGAAAATAGAACTTTAATTCATTAATAACAAAGTACTAAAACTGGTACATGCATAATGGAAATAAACTAGTTCAGGCGTGGTATCTTATCTCTAAGAAGAGATGTGGCAGTGACATGCCTTTTGAACTATGTTATAATGAGGCTCAGAGGCGTTTTTATCATTAAGAAACAATGGGAAACCCTACACATTCAAAAACCTAACCCTAGGAGATGAAGCACCAAAAGCTTGTGGGCCTCGTTTGAGTTAGTTAGAATGTCAAATTCCTGGGGTCGTAAATTTGGCATACGATTTTCGTTTTACTATCATAATACCTCGTTTTGAAATTGAAGTTTAGGAACTCAAAACAACTTTTAGGCCCTGAAAATGGCTCCAGAAGTTTAAGACTCGGAAAATTGCCAAAAAAAGTAAGCTGTGCTACAATAAAGGAAATTGAAAGAAACAATAGTGGGGGCCCAAGTGGAATAGGCGGGTGGCCACCAATATCCACTTGGATAAGCCCTCCCCCCTTAAGAAGCAATGGTCCCCATTGTATTAAGTGTCTCCATGAGATAGGGGAACTTCTGCTGAACTTGGTCTTCCGATGGGCTCCAACAAGGCATTCTTTCTGCAAATGCAACCAAACTTTGTCGCCGACCTGAAACTTATGTGGCACTCGACGCTGATCATGCTGCTGCTTGTACTTGGCATTGGACTTCCCCAAGATGTCGTGAACCTGTTGGTGGATGTGTTGGATGCATTCAATCAACTTGGTTGCTTTATCAGCCTTGGACTGCACATGTGTGGATTCTGTCTGTGTAGTCGCATGAGGCATGGCAACATCAATTAGACACAATGGTTGAGATCCCAGACCCATTTGAAAGGGATTGCGACTAATCGAGCTATGGAGAGCTTTGTTATAGCTGCGCTGCACATAGAGAAGACTCTCATCCCAGGTTTGTGGATGCTTGGAGTTGTACATGCAAAGTATGTGCTCTATCATCCTGTTGACGACCTCTGTCTGGCCATCAATTTGGGGATGGAATGCAATCGAATTGGTGAGCTTGGTGTCCAATAGTGTCCAGAGGCTCGACCAAAATGTGCTGAGGAACCTGCTATCCCGATTTAATATAATGGTCTATGGGATCCCAAAATGTACCCACACTCGTTCAAAGAAGAGTTTGGCCGTGTCTTTTGCTGTGATACTCTTCTTGTAGGCCGCCAATATAACCATCTTAGAAAATCTATCCACGACCACAAATGCAAAGTCATTACCATGCTTGGTAGAACAAAGGCCAGATAGATCGTCCATGGAGATGGATTCCTAGGGTTGGTTGAGAGTATGCAGAGGAGTGTAGAGGCCTTCTTGATGGTTGGCTTGTTGATGGCACAAACAGTGCAGGATTTGATATATTTTCCAACATCTTGTCGGAGTTTGGGTTAATAAAAATACTTCTGCAGTATGGCCATAGTTTTAGTTTTCTCCACACCAAAGTGTCTTGCGACCCGATTGTAGTGCGCCTCCCGAATCAACTTGGCACGCTCGCTTGAAGGAACACAAAGGTGGTCCAACATAATAATGTGTCCTAAAGGTGGAAATCTAGAACTTGCTTGCCATCCACTAACATCTGGTATGTAGTGGTGAAATTTGGATCATTTTTGTACAGCTACGGCCATCCAGAGATTTCGTGGCCATAAGAGTTGAGAACAATAGTCAATGCTGCAATTGGGGGTCGACTGAGGCAATCTGCAACATGATTGGTGTTGCCATTTTTGTTTTTAATGTTCAAGTGGAATTGTTGCAGATATGTAGACCACTTCCGATGGTGATTGTTTTGCACTTTTCTTGTGTCTGTATAAAGTGAAGAGGTCGGTGATCTGTGTGGATAACCTTCTCCTTCCCCAAAATGTAATGTCTCCATTGCTGGCAAGCCTGCATGATAGAATACATCTCTTTATCATAAGTGGGGTACTTCCGAATGGTATCGGAAAGTGTCTCACTATGATAGGCCACCGGATGCCCTTGCTGGGTGAGGACTGCACCGATAGCATAGTCGGAGGCATTTGTCTCAATTCTAAATGGCTGTTGTAGGTATGGCAATGTCAGTAAAGGTGCAAAGCAGAGGCGGTGCTTCAACTCAACAAATGCCTTTTGTTGGGACTTAGACTAGGAAAATTTTGCTTTTGCTTTGCCCTTGGTAATCTAACTCAAAGGCCAAGTGATATGGCAGAATCCCAAGTGAACCTCCGAAAAAATTGGAAAGGCCCAAGGAACTATGAAGCTCTGTTAGAGTGGTCGAGGCTGGCCAATCCCGAATGACTTGGATCTTAGCCAGATCCACATGCACGCCTTTCCCATCTATGATGTGACCCAGATATTGGACCTGGCTCATGCCAAAAGTGCATTTTTCCAACTTGGCATATAATTTGTGTTACCACAAGGTTTGAAGGACTTGCCGAATGTGTTGCAAGTGCTCTTCCCAACTCTTGCTGAAGATGAGGATGTCATCCAGATAAACAACCATGAAGGAGTTGGTGAAGGGCAGCAAGATGTCATCCATTAGCCTCATAAAAGTTGCAGGGGCATTTGTCAACCCGAAAGGCATGACCAACCATTCAAAAAGGCCTTCCTTGGATTTGAAGGTGGTTTTCAACTTTTCCGTACATTTGTGGGCTTTATTGGAACCTGGTAATAGCCAAACTTCAAATCGATCTTGCTTAAATACTTGGCCCCCTTGAGTTGGTGCAGAAGGTCATCAATCTGTGCAATTGGATACCTGTTCCCGACAGTGATTTTGTTTAGTGCCCAATAATCAATGTAGAGCCTCCATGTGCCATTATTCTTTTGTACAAGTACAATAGGGCTCCCACAAGGTGAGGAACTTGGTCAACTGTGCCCTTTTTGCAGCGACTCTTGGATCTATTGCTTGATCTGTTCATTTTCTAGAATGGAGTGGCGGTATTTCGACCCATTGGATAGAGGTGCTCCGAGAGTTAGATCGATCAAATGCTTGAACTGACAGTGCAAGGGTATCCTTGTGGGTGAGGAGAAGATGTCCCTGTATTCTTCCACAACCTTATCCACTTGCTTCTGTTGCATGGAGGAACGCTTCCCAGGGGCCATGGATGTGGCCACGATCTTCCCCTTATTTTGAGAGAGAATCAGAAAGAAAACAAAATTCCTGGTCTGGGAGATGATCTTACTGCATTGCGTAGCAGAGATCAAAGAGATGGTGTAGGCGGGGCTACCTCCGGTATCCTGTATAATTTATTGCCCAAAGTAATAATAACAGTGTGAGGCCTAGACTCATCTACAACATGATGCTTCCACAAGTATGGTTGGCCTAATAATATATCACAAACTTCAAGAGGAGTAATGTCACACAATACCTCATCCATGAAGGGTTTGATGCTATAGGGAAGGCAACAATGTTGGCTAACGCGGAGATCTCGTCCTTGGTGGAGCCACCCAATGGTGTATGGCTGTGGGTGTGGTGTGGTCAGCAAGCCCAATTGCTCAACGACTATTGCTGAGATGTGGTTCTTTCGGCTCCTGCTGTTGATAATGAATTGCAATGATGACCCCTTCACCCACATCTGTGAGTGGAAGAGACGCTCCCCTTCCTCTAGGTCTTCGGGCTTAATCTTTTGGACCTTGGTGGTGGTAACGATGGCACTGGAATCTGCATCAATAATTTGCTTCCCTTTGTCATTCCCCTTGTCGGGGTCGAACATGCATCTGACTCCGAGGCCTTTAGTTCGACCACTAGTGACTGCTTGGCTCGACACTCACTTGTGTTGTGAGTGGGGCTCATGTGGAACTCACACCACTTCCTTGTGTCCTTCATCTTCGTCGTGTTGTTCTTTGGTTATGGCTTTGATGGGTTGTCCTGGGTCACCCTGCCTTGGCTTTGTCCTTTGTTCTACGGTTTGGGGATGCCTTTTCCTTGCTTTGGATTCGTAGATCCAAAGTCTCGCTTCTTTTGTTTAAATTTCTGCTTGATCTTGACAACATATCGGTATGCGACGTCCTGCGAGGAGATGTCCAGGAACTCCATCTCGTCTTGGATGTATATGTATAGACTGCCATGGTACTTGAGTACTAGATGCCGCTTAGAATCCTTGATACCCAACTTCGTGTGAAGGGTATGAAAAATATTTGTGAACTCTGGCACATCTTGGTCCCTTCCCTGTCGTAGTGTGGTCCATTTTATGTACTTATCTTCATAGCTCCTGACAGGGTAATATTGTTCCTTGACGACCTCTCAGAAGGAATTCCAAGTGGGTGCGACTGAAAACAGTGAGAGTGCCCTCTCGTCCTTATGCTCACAATAGGTTTCCCTCTAGTCCTTGACGTGGGGGCAGCTTTGAGGAGCGCAAAAGTAATCTTTTCCCTATCGGCAAAATCATGAATCGAAAAATATGCTTCCAGCAGGTTTAACAATTTATCTACTGCATCTACGTCTATTTGACCTTCAAATAAAGGGATGTCAAAGTTAACTTGTACATTGAAGGGGGCAACACCTCCAAAGTGACTATGGGATGCAGATGCATCGCTTGTTGGAATCCAACAAAGGATCTGGGAAAAGTTGTCCATCATCTCGTTCCTTTGCCACTCCAGGGCTTCTTTGAGCAGCAACTTGATAGGATCTCTTGCTCCATTGTCTTTCTTTTCTTCCCCCATAGGCGGTTGTCATTGGCGGCGGGGACGGTGTTGCAAGGGTTCAACCAATTCAAGTCCCAACTCCTTATACCTCGATCTCGTTGGGGACATGCACAGGAAAATAGAGAAAGAGCAGACCGCTTTGATACCACTGATCCAGATTTATGCAGGAACGAAATGAAGCACACATATAAATAGAAACACAGAAACACAGAGCTACAACGAAAACATAACTTTAATTCATTAATAACAAAGTGCTGAAATTGTTAAATACATAATAGAAATAAACTAGTTTGGGCGATGGTAGCTTATCTCTGAGAAGAGATGTGGCGGCTACATGCCTTCTGAATTGTGTTACAATGAGGCTCAGAGGCCTTTTTATCATTAAGAAACAATGGGAAACCTTAAACATCCAAAAACCTAACCTTGAGAGATAAAGTGCCAAAAGCTTGTGGGGCCTATTAGGGTTAGTTGGAATGTCAAGTTCCCGGGGTCGTAATTCTGGCATACGATCTCCGTTTGACTATCATAATACTTTTCCAATCTCTTTGTTTTCCCAAAAAAATGTCTTTTAGACCCACAAAACGGCTCCACAAGTTTAGGACCCGAAAAATTGCCAAAAATAGTAAGTTGTGCTACAATTAAGGAAACTGAAAGAAACAACGATGGGGGTCCAAGTGGAATAGGCAGGTGGCCACCAATATCCACCTGGATCACGGAACAAATGTAGGGATTTAAGGAATATCACAGGGAAACCCATGTTTGTAGATTGAAGAAAGTCCTCTATGGATTAAAGCAAGCCCTCAAGGCTTGGTATGCTTGGATCAATGGGTACCTAAAGAAGCTTGGATTCAATAGAAGCAATGTTGATTTGAACCTTTATTTCAAGGTTGTCCAAGGTATAAATTTGATTTTGGTCTTATATGTTGATGACTTATTCTTGGCAAGAGCAGAGCCTCTGATCATCTAGTGTAAAAGGGAGTTTGCCTTTGAATTTGAGATGAAAGATCTTGGGTTGATGCACTATTTCCTGGGCTTAGAGGTGTGGCAGAGACCTGGAGAGATTTTCCTTAGCCAAGGAAAATTGTTGTCAACCTCTTAGAGAGATTTGGGATGGTGGATGGGAAATCCATGGCCAGACAGATGGAGGCAAACTTCAAGAAGTTATGTGGTGAAGTTACGAAACCAGAGCTAGCGAACCCTTCTTTGTATTAGTAGGTGATTGGGGCTCTGATGTTTCTGTTCAACGCAAGGCCAAATATATTTTTTGCTATTAACACCTTGAGCCAGTTCATGGTGTAACCTTTGCATGCCCACTGGACGACCGTAAAACATGTGCTGAGATATCTACATGGGACGATCAACTATGGACTGAGATATGCCTCTAGTGTGTTGATTTTTGGTAGCATCAAATGTGCTCTAGCCATGAAAATTGGTGGAGAGGCTAAGGCACATGAAATCAGAGGGATTGTAGGTCACAGGAGGACTGAAGACACCAGTAGAAATCTGAAAATTTGCAGCAGAAGTAGCTGTCCCGAGAGACATCGTTATTCTAGAGTAGAAGCAACAAGAGAAGAAGTGACGCAGAGCCTGCGTCATCATTTCGAGCCAAGGTAGGGGCTAGCTCAAAGGCAGAGAGAGGCAGAAGAAGTTCACGAAGAGCCACATCATCCTGCTCAGCCAAGTAGGATTGACGCAGTTGGCCGGAGGAGCAGATTCAGCCTTTGTCGGGATTGCATAGAGCCTGAAAGGCTTAGTTTCTTCAGTTGTCGGGGCTAAGGAAGCTGTGCAGATTGTGATTTGAGGAGCTGGTGGGACGCTGTTTCTGTCTGTGTAGAACATTGTCTAAGGAGGCGAAACCAAGGTAGGGGGAAGCACTACCTCGACGGATTTCTAGCCAAGAAATCCATATCTGAGTTGTAGCAGTAAAGGAGGATTGGAAAGGAGTGATTCGACAGTTGGCAAAAGGATTTCCCCAAGGGAAGTCGAGACTTAGAGGGAGTCTAGAAGAGGAGTAGAGATGGTAGTGAACGGATTGAGGGATCAGGACAAATTGGACGGGGCTTCCAATTTTGTCATCTGGAAGGTCAGGATCCTGGCAATCCTGGATAAATATCGTAGCAAGGACTATGCCTTGAAAACTGTAGCTATCCTAGTTGACCCAGCCGCTAATGAGAAGTATGAGGAGGCCGAGGCGAAGGCGAAATGCATGATCCTAGACGGGGTCAAAGATCATGTCATACCACATATTGTTGAGAAGAACACAACAAGGGAGATGTGGGTGGCCTTGACCACCTTATACCAGGGCTCTTCCGTGCAACTAAAGATGCTGTTGGAGAATCAGCTGAGGTCATATCAGATGCAAAAAGGAGAGGATATAGATCACTTCCTCCTCAGGTTGCAAGGAATTCGCAACCAGCTTACTTCCGTGGGGTCTACACCAGATCCAAAGTTTATGGTCAGGATTGCTCTGAATGCAGTCTCCGAGGATTGGGAGACGTTTGTCCAAAGCATCTTGGGCAGAGCGACTCTCCCTATTTGGGAGGAGATGTGGGCAGCTCTTCAACAGGAAGAGATCAGGAGGTTGACCAAGGTGGGGAGTAGTGGTAAGGGAGTTCGAGTCAAGAAAGAGGAGGAGGAGGATGTGGCTCTAGCATCTGCGGGATAGTAGGGGGTTCAGAAGAGGAAGAAGACAGACATCTCCAAGGTCAAGTGCTTCAACTGTGGGGAGTTGGGACATTATTCATCTCAGTGCCCTAGGAAGAAAGGCAAGGGAGAAGCTTCTGATTCAAAGGCAGATTTTGTTAAGGCGGAGAAAGAGGTCGAGACTGATGACGATTACGCCATGAGTGCTCATGTGCCTCTAGAGAAGAGGTAGGGAGAAATCGAGTTGTAGTCAGGAGGACTACACACTAGGGGCAGGATCCTTGAGGTGTCCAAACTCTTGGATCACATCCGGCTACGGGAGCCCTTAACGACAATAGCATGATGGCAGGTGTCGGGTGGAGCAAGGTGTGATGGAGCGACAAAGCAGTGCGGGAGTGCAGAAATTTGAGGTAGTGCAGTGTAGGTTGTAGCAGTGCGAGAGGCACAAAGATATTTGCAGCAACGCAGTGGCAACAGATGGAGCACAGGATAGCAACTGAGGTAGCTTCAGCATCACAAGGCTTCCAGAATGACCAGGATGTCAGTATTTGGGAGAAGATAGTTACTTACTTCTCGACAACTGAGTTGTAGTGCAACAATTAGCAGTGGCAGTGCTAGGGGCAACATGAGTAGCATATTGAGAGGGATTTGCAGTACAGATGTAGCAGTGGCAGTGTCATGGGTAGCAGTATGGGAAGCAGCAGTGCAGGGGATGTGACGCAGCAGGCCAAGCATCAACACAAGTATCGATGCAGGAGGCCGAGAATACATATCAGAGAGGCAGACAAATTTCCAGAGAGACAACGCAGAGCCTAGGAAGGCTGACGCAGAGGCAGCAAGGGTTGACGCAGACGCCGAAGAGGCCAGCGCGGAGGAAGCAGAGGGCGAAGAGGTTGACGCAGGCAGCACAGAGGGTTGTAGAGCTGACGCTGGGGTGAAGAGGCTGCACTGAGGTGATTTCGTGGGCCAGACTGAGAGCTGATCAGCGGACACAGAGCCGTAGGAGGGTGACAGTTCCAAAAGTTAGCTTGGAGCAGCTTTCATTGTCCAGCTAAGGAACAGTCGAAATTACTGTGGGGCCAATCATCTGATTGCTGATTAGTCGAAATATCTCTCCGGAGAAAGGTACTTCTGCCAAGGATAATCTTTGAAGGGTGAGCCATTTCTGGCACCCTAGTTGTATTCATAAGTTTGCATAATTTTAAAACCTTCATCTGTTGCATCAGTTTTCCCGCATTGGGTTTTTCCGGGGACGATTGTCCAAAAATAACGGTGTCCCTTGTGTTGTCTCAGCCTATTTAAGTTGTTGATCTGTATGTTTGTGAAGGCTGCAATTGTGTTTATTTCGATGTTTATATTATTAAATAACTTGTTAATGTAAATAACAAGTAGGAGATAATAAACTAGATATTGCAGTAGGGGTTTCTGATGTGTTAGATTTAGAAATTTTCACCTAGTGATGATTTGAGACTGCGTGGTTATATAGATGTAGATTGGGCTAAGAGTGTTATCAACAGGAAGAGCACATCTGGGTGCTGCTTTAGTTTAGGATCTGCGATGATTTCCAAGATGAGTAGGACACAAAAATTTGTCTCTCTCGGTACAACCGAGGCATAGTATATTGTAGGTAGTATGGCTAACTGTGAGCTAGTGTGGTTGCGGAAGCTCTTTGATCATGTACCATATATGACTATGATACATTGTGACAATCAAAGCGGGATCAAACTTTTAAGGAATCCAGTATTCCATGACAAGTCGAAGCACATCTAGATCAAGTATCACTATATCAGAGATATGGTATAGGGAGGAGCAATGAGGCTCAAACACATCTTGACAGATGAGTAGGTTGCAGACATTCACACTAAGCCTTTACCGAAAGCATAGTTCTTATTCTTCAGAGAGTGGCTTAGAGTGTAGGAAAATATATCACTCCCTGAGAAGGAACACTACTAATCGAGAATAGTGAGCATATGCTCTTCATGTTAGATTTTGGTAGCATCGGAAAAGTGTTCTAGTCTCGATTTGTGTCTAAGAGACTAAAGAACACAAGATCTCCAAAACCCAGAAAAGGTTTTGCGAGATAAGCTTGCGAAACCCCTTAATTGAATTCATTGATCAATAACTAAAAAATGCATAAGTCTAACTTAGGAAAATTTATTAATTGATTGGAATTAATTAAGGATGATTGAGAATGCTTTAGAGACTCACATGGATTGAGTCTAAGGTGATCTTAACCGTTGATGATCTAATCATGGCCGTTGAAGCTCCAACGAGAGATTATAAGAGCAAGCTGATGGAATGGAGATAGACACAATTGCAAGAGAGAGAGCAAGGCAAATCGAGCTACTTAGTGTGCAAAAATTTAATGAGGGAAGAGTTCGAGCATCGGAGAGAGGGAGTAGTAGAGAGAATTCCGAAGGATTGCCAATTGAGCATCCAGGTTATTGTACTCAGAATTTGCTGCATAATAAAATAAACCCTCATTTGCTACACCGCTTTTCCCTTTGGGGTTTTTCATGGGACTTTTCAGTCCAAAAATTATTCTGTCGATTTTTATTTCGTGTGTGCATCTATTTCTTAGTTCCAATTTATTTTTCACAATGTTTTTATGGTGAAGATTGCAATTGTGATTTTATCGATATTTGTTGTAATAACAAATAAACTGCTAAATAGTTAGGAGATAAATTTCCAGTAATTGTAATCAATGAATTTTCACATGGTATTAGAGCATTGTTTATTAGATATGAGACTCAGAGGCGAAAGATCGATAGATCGTGCAATTTCAAAGTGAGATCTAAAGCATAGGATTCAATTCTGCACAGGCTAGCCAAGTAGTGCAAATCGCTGGGCAGGAAAATCGATTTCCAGTGGCAGAGTGCAGGAAAAGTTTGCTTTGCCGGGATTTCAGTTCATTTCCCATTTTTTGAGTTTTCGCTAGGAGGGCCACAACAGGTCTCAGAGATTAGGATAGACTTGACGAAGCCTTTTGGCGTCTAGCTTGAAGGAGTTTGTGACAGATGTCATGGTAGAACCAACATATCCACAACAACTGGCTACCGTCAAGAAAGAGATGGCCTTGATGAAGAGAATGGTCTTGGATGGACTCCAAGATCATATCATCCCACATATTGCAGAGAAAGCAACAACAAAGGACATGTGGGATGTCGTGGAGCTATACCAGGATCCATCCAAGAATCACTAAATGATTCTTAGGGAGAAGCTGAGGACCACAAAGATGCAGAAGTGTGAAAGTGTGACTCCCTATCTCACCAGAATTCAGAATTTCCATGATGAGCTAACAGTTGTGGGTGAGATGTCTGATGACAAAGAAATTGTGCGGGTCGCTATAAATGGCTTTTCCAAATACTGGAGGACCTTTGTTCAGGGGATCACTTCACGAGATCAACTACTAGATTGGGAACTTCTTTGGAGTGACTTCACGTAAGAGGACCTAAGGCTCAATCTAGTCGAAGGTGCTATCAGCAACAACAATAGAGGACCAAAGCTTGAGAATGAGGAAGAGGAGAATGTAGTTGTTGTGAGTAAAAGGAAAGCGAAGAAGGGTCCCACACAAAGACAAACCTCACAGGGAGACGAGAAGAAGAAAAAGGACTTTGCAAAGTTCAAATGCTTCGGATGTGGTGAGTTTGGTCACTACGTTACCTAGTGTCCCAAGAGAAAAAAGGACACGAAGAGGCAGCAACAAACAACTTCGGCAAAGATAGATGAGTTGACCTCCAAGTTGGAGGAGTTTGCATTGATAGCCACTATAATTCCAGATGGAGGCAGAGAATGATGCTTTAGAGTTGAAGAATCTGGGCAGGGTCCAAGGAAGCACAACATCAGATAGGTGTTTCCTCATGGATCATTACCTTGGCTATTGGGGGCCACAGTATTTAGTACCAGGAGGATCGAAATGTCAGCAAGGCGCAGTCAGATCTTGAGAGACAGTGCAAAACTAGTTGTAGTCAGATACTAGAGGGGTGCAAAGACAGTTGGGTGCAGTCAGGTACTGAGTAGACATAGCAGAGCTAGTTGCTGTCAAAGACTTAAGGGACAGATGCAGAAGCCAGTTGCAGGGACAATACAATTCTCAGTTGTAGTAGTTGCAGCAACAACAACATGAGATCAGATGCAACACAGACAGTGTTGGCAGCAGTGCAAAGAGGTAATGTGCAGTGTCAGCAATAGCGCAGATGCAGAGTGGTTAAACTACAGGGTTAGCAGGGGAATTAGGTATGCGTAGTAGCTTAGTGGACAGTGACAAGTTGTTGCAGATGTCAAACACCAACAACGTGGTCCAACTACAAAGGAGAGATGTTTATGAGAGAACACCTTCCTTGCTAGAGGGTGTGTTATATTTTGGTAGCATCGAGCAGGCGTTCTTGTCTCGATTTGAATCTAAGAGACAAAAGAACCACGAGATCTCCAAAACCCAGAAAATGTTTTGTGAGATAAGCTTGCAAAACGCCTTAATTGAATTAATTGATCAATAATTAAAATATCCCTAAGTCTAACTTAGGAAATTTGATTACTGGGAATTAATTAAGGATGATCGAGAATGCTCTAGATAGTAGAGACTCACACGTATTGAGTCTAAGATGATTTTAGCCATTGATGAAGATCTAATCATGGCCGTTGAACCTCCAACGAGAGATTATAAGAGCAAGTTGATGGTATGGAGATAGACACAGTTGCAAGAGAGAGAGCAAGGCAGATCGAGCTACTTTGTGCACAAAAAGTTAGCGAGGGAAGAGTTTGAGCCAGAGGGGGAGCAGCGGAGATAGGGAGCAACAAAGAGAATTTCGGGGGATTTCTAATTGAGCATCTAGATTATTGTACTCAGAATTTGCTGCATAATAAAATAAACCCTCATTTGCTGCACCAATTTTCCCTTTGGGGTTTTTCCAAGGACTTTTTAGTGCAAAAATTATTGTGTCAATTTTAATTATGTGTGCATCTATTTCTCAGGTCCAGTCTATTTTTCTCAACATTTTTATGGTGAAGATTGCAATTGTGAATTTATCGATATTTGTCATAATAACAAATAAACTGCTAAACAGTTAGGAGATAAATTTCTAGTGATTGCAACCAAGGAATTTTCACACATCCCCTAGTCTTTTGACTAGCCATGGACTCGGTGAGGGGGGAATGAGCAACGAGGCTCCTAGGTGTGAGGGTACTCTGTAATATTCCTAGTGGGAAATATTAAGTGATAACAACAAATAAAACATAAACATGTAACCAAAAAACTAACACACAAACATAATGACAAATTGCACCAAAAATTGTACCAAGAGGCGAGCCATTTTTTTAACTGAGAAAACAAAGTACATATAAATGAAGAAGAGGAACCTGGGCTTGCTACAACAAGCTCGTGAAGTCCTAGGTGAAAATGGAGTTGCTTGAGTGCTGGAAATTGCTCTCCCCAAGTCTCTGCGTTGGCCCAACAAATTATGTTATTGCTGGTTGGAATGGAATTGGTGTTTTGGCCCTCTAAACTTCTCAGAAAATTCTAGGAAATTAACTGGAGCCTCCTCACAAGGAACCCAAAATAACCCTGAAAAATCTCACGGACCGAAGTGGTCGAAATGGTCCCGGAGTGAACTGTGCCTTCTCCAATAATTTTTGCTATTGCAACTAAATCTGCAAGGAGTTGTTGCTCCGTGATCTTGTGTCCAAATCAGATCACCAGATAGAGAAGAACAGAATCAATGGAACAATCAGCTAATCCCAATCCCAAATGCTCAATCATGTAGCAAGCAGTGGGATCTATGCTATAAAGAAAAGAGATAACACCTAGAATTCTCGCATGTCGGGGAATGCTTTTGAGTTCGATGCAGATCTTGCGCTCTACTCGAGCGATCCAACACATCCGCACCAGAGCTCTATCCCTACACACAATCACAACTAAACAAAGACAACAGGTGATCTTCCTCGAAAGATCGTTAGATCAAAAGCAATAGATACAATCATATAACATGCTGAACACAAGTTTATGTAAGGAAGGGAACATATGTTTCCATTAATTTTGAAATATCAATACAATTCTATACTTTCACCTCCAAGCCTCTTCTCCACAATTTGGCGGAGTTCCCCACTATATCCAATAAATGAGCATGAAGAGTAGTAGACCAATGACAAAAGACCTCACAAGCTCATAGCAACTTAATCTCAAGATCTGAGTCTCAATACTAACTCTCCAAAAACTGGTTGACCCTCTCAGATGGTCCAGTATAAATAGGAAGAAGATAAAGAAATTTCAATCCCCACTCTGGTTATCAGTTTTCCTCATCACTCCATGCATTTAGTTTTAAATCCAAGCATGATAAAAATTCTGAAATTTGGAAATGACAATAATTTTCTGAAAACACAAATTTAGAGATTTCACAACTACTGAAATTGCGGAAATAAAACACAGCAAAATTATGACAGCCACACACAGAAAATAACACAGTGATTTTTGGTCAATGTGACCCTGAAAAAACCAGTTTGAGAGCTCTTCTTTATTTCTGAAAATGCTTTTACAAAGAAACTGAAATACACAGTAAAAATTCCAGCAACCACAAATTACAACTTATCTCGATTTTCGTGCTTGCACATCGCCTCGAAAATCGTGCCAATCAGCAAACAACCAATTTTTTTTTTTTTTTTTTTTTTTTTTTTTTTTTTTTTTTTTTTAAGCAATAAAGCAACATTAAATTCTATATGGCCAGCCTCAAAAAATGTGCCCAGAACATGTTGTACGGACTGTATGGGCTGTACAGAGTTCAGCAGTACGACTGCCTTGACATTCGTGCCCAAATTTGCCTCGAAATTTGTGCCCTTGCTTCTGTCCCTCTTCCCCGATTTCTGTGCCTTTCTCATGCTGTACAGTTTTGCCTTGGGATGCGTGCCAATAAATGCTACTGTCCAGATTTGCTGAAATGTCTTCTTGCTGCTCTCCTTCACTTCCTCACTGCTAAGAAATTTTCTCCTTGCTCTCTCTTCTCTTTCTCTCAAATGCTCATAAAAGAATGAATTGATATTTTCCTCTTCTCTTCTCCTTTTATTCTCTAAATGACCTTTTGGGTTACCTTAAGATCTAATGGCTGAGATTCATTTAGATCTAGGGATGAGAATAAATGTGCATTTAATTCTCACTTTCTATTTTTAACTCACCCACTTAAATAAAGACCCACTTAGCCTTTTATTTCCATAGTCACTTTTTCACTTTCTAATTCTTCATTGACTTTAATAAAGTCACCTTTAAATCAGAATGTAACTTTACCACTTATAAATTCACTTTTAAATTAGAATATAACTTTACCACTTATAAAGTCACTTTTAAATTAAATTGACTTTACCACTTATAAAGTCGCTTTAGGAGAAAAGTAAAAAATAAATTCGGACAATTTTCCCTAGGTCAAAGATCAAAGCCTTAGGGAACCACTTGTCCTCTGGTACCCAAATTTTAACACTCCCTCTTACCGAGGAAAGTGTTCCTCACCACTCCCATTTTGTCTCTGAAGTAGACATGCTTGCCCCGTGGTAAGGCTTTGGTGAAAATGCCCGCTACTTGCTCATTTGTGGAAATGTACTCAAGCTTGACAACTCCCTTTTGGACATAGTCTCTAATGAAGTGATACTTGATCTCAATATGCTTTGACTTGTCATGAAAAAATGGATTCTCCGTGAGTTTTATGCAACTCTGATTATCACAATAAATTTATGAAGGTCTTAATGCCTGACCAAATAGACCAAACGACATCTTGGGAAGCCATATGGCCTCACAACTAGCCAAACTAGCAGCCATATACTCTGCCTTAGCTGAGCTCAATGCAACTGATTGTTGTTTCCAGCTGATCCACGATACAACTGCCTAATCCAACCCAAAACAGCACTCGGAAGTACTCTTCCTATCTAAAGCACAACCTGCCCAATCTGAATCCGTGTACCCTGCCAGTCTCACTCCATCACCCTGTCTATAATCCAAACCAATATCCACAGTCCCCTGCAAGTAACGAAGAATGTGTTTTGCAGCCACCCAGTGCAATCTCTTGGGCTCACACATGAACTGACTCATGGTGTTAACTGCAAAACATATATCTGGTTGAGTGTTGACCAAATACATCAAACAACCAATCAACTTTCTGTATAGAGTAGGATCCACCAACTCGGAATTAGAAGTGTGAAGCTTCTTCCAGTTAGTGATCATAGGTGTAGACATGGGTTTGCAGTCCTCCATGTGAAATCTGCTAAGAATATCCACAATGTACTTCCCTTGTCCTAGGAAGAAATGCCCCTCCTCCTGCCACACCTCCAATCCCAGAAAATAAAGCATCAAGCCGATATCCTTCATCTCAAACTCTGAAGCAAGTCTTGCAGCCCTCAATGAGTCTCTTTGCACCAGTGATGATCAAGTCATCAACATACAACACCAGAATGAGAGGCTTCTCACCCACCACAATGAAGTATAGGTTCAGATCAACTTCACTCTTTGTGAAACCCAACTGCCGCAATTATGTATCAATCCTAGAGTACCAAGCTCTAGGAGCTTGTTTCAGGCCATAGAGTGCCTTTTTTAATCTGCATACATGGGACTCCTTCCCATGCACCTCAAAGCCCTGCGGCTGCTCAATATGCCTCCTGAAGTCTTCACATCCATCTGGTGGATCTTCTAACCCATCTCTGCTGCAAGTCAATATAATGGAGCAAATAGATGTATACCGAGCTACGGGAGTGAAGGTCTCTTCATAGTCAACTCCCTCTACCTGTGAGAACCCTCTCGCCACAAATGCAGCCTTGAACTTCTCGATGCTGCCATCTGCAACATGCTTTATCTTGTAGAGCCATCTGGAAGTAACAACTGATTTACCTTCAGGCCTCGCCACTACCTCCCAAACATTGTTTTTCATAATAGAAGAATACTCCTCCATCATGGCCTCTCTCCAGACTTGCTGGCTGGTTGCCTCCTCATAACTAGAAGGCTTGGAGTCAACAATGCTTGTTACCAATGCCATGTAACTATAGAACCGCTCAGGTGGTTTACTCTCTCTAACCTGTCTCTTTGGCCCAACAATTGATGTGGCCTCGTGCAAGGTATCTTGAAGCCACTTCGGCTTCCTTCGGATCAACCTCACTCTTTGTGAAACCCAACTGCTGCAATTATGTATCAATCCTAGAGTACCAAGCTCTAGGAGCTTGCTTCAGGCCATAGAGTGCCTTTTTTAATCTCCATACATGGGACTCCTTCCCATGCACCTCAAAGCCCTGCGGCTGCTCAATATACCTCCTGAAGTCTTCACATCCATCTAGTGGATCTTCCAACCCATCTCTGCTGCAATCGATATAATGGAGCAAATAGATATATACCAAGCTACGGGAGCAAAGGTCTCCTCATAGTCAACTCCCCCTACTTGTGAGAACCCTCTCACCACAAATGGAGCCTTGAACTTCTCGATACTGCCATCTGTAGCATGCTTTATCTTGTAGAGCCATCTGGAAGTGACAACTGATTTACCTTCAGGCCTCGACACTACCTCCCAAACATCGTTCTTCATAAAAGAAGAATACTCCTCCATCATGGCCTCTCTCGAGACCTGCTGACTGGCTTCCTCCTCATAACTAGAAGGCTTAGGGTCAACAATGCTTGTTAACAATGCCATGTAACTACAAAACCGCTCAGGTGGTTTACTCTCTCTAACCTGTCTCTTTGGCCCAGCGACTGATGTGGTCTCGTGCAAGGTATCTTGAAGCCACTTCGGCTTCCTCTTCCCTGAGCATACTTCTCCCACCGAAGTGAAAGAATCCTCATCGTCATCAGAAGCCTAAACTCTTGAAGGCCTGCCAACTGACCTCATGCTTGAATCTGTGCCTGTAGATGCTAAAGTACCATGCAAACTGTCCATTAGTGGACTACCTTGTGAACTGCCTTGCATGCTGCCCGAGGAACCACCCACCTGACTCTGAGAGCCACTACTCACTGATGGACCTAACACTGTAATCGATGTACTTCTTGATCCCTGGCCATTGGATCCCTATGACTGACTCAGCTGCTCCTGAGGGTCTGGTGACTCTGGATACTCTAACTCCCATGACCTCTTGAAAGCTCTCTCCTCCTCGAACTTCACATCTCGCCTGACAACCATTTTCCTCTGTGCAGGAAAGCTTTCGATGTCTCGCTATAACCCACAAAGATGCCCTTGTCTGTAGTGGGCTCTAGCTTGGTCCTATTCTCCTTGGGGACATAGGAATATGTAAGGCACCCAAAGATATGAAAGTGCCCAACATTAGGCTTCTTCCCAAAAAAAGCCTCCTTCGGAGTCACATTCCCCAAGGCACGATGTGGACTCCTGTTCTACAAGTACACAACAATGTTGCAGGCCTCTGCCCACAAAAATAAAGGTAACACTTGATCATGAAGCATGGCTTTGGCAGCCCTTGCAATGGATCTGTTCTTTCTCTCTGCAACCCCATTTTGCTTGGGGTATTAAGGAACTGTGAACTCCCTCCTAATGCCTGCCTCAGCACAAAAATCAACAAACCCACCAAGGGTATACTCCCATCCATTGTCTGACCTGAGGACCTTGATCTTCCTACTTGTCTGGGTCTCCACAAGATCTTTGAACTATTGAAACTGCTTGAAGACCTCACTCTTATTCTTCAAGAAATAAATCCAGGTCTTCCTGGAGTGGTCATCAATGAATAAAACATAGTACTCATAGCCACTCAAGGATACATGAGACATCCGACCACTCACATCGATATGATCAAGTCAAGGATCCCAGTCGCTCTGCTGTCACTGTTGGGAAAAGGGGATCTGGAAAACTTCCCCATAACACATCCTCTGCATACATCAAAGAGATAAGAACTGAAATCTGGCACACCAGTGGTGATCTCCTGCAATATGCTCAAGGCCCCATGATACATGTGCCCCATCTTGCGGTGCCAAATCTCACACAACTCTGAACTGCTAGATCTGTTGTCGGTCCTGTCTCGGGTGCTGCTACTCAATGCCATCAGGGGCTAGAATGAAAACTTGTACACCTTGGCATGGCGCACACCAATCTCTCTAGCTGAAGAAGCTGGAGCTCCCCTAGGATATATAAGCACTTGCCCTCTCTTGAACAACACATCATACCCTCTGTCCTCAAGTGATGAGACAGATATCAGGTTCTTCTTCATTCCAAGCACATATAGAACATCTGACACTTTCAAGGGAGGTTTGGGTCCCCTATCAAATGTCAATGTCCCCACACTAATTGCTCTAACAATGCTGTCATCACCAAGTACTACCTCCATATCAGTATCAACCTCTGAAAGCTCTGAGAAGTACTCTCTGACTCCTGTCATGTGGTAGGAAGCGGCACTGTTAACATACCAAATGCTAGAAGATGCTCTATGCACACTCCCTCTAAACCTGTATGGCAGGTGATCCCGCACTAGTGGCCTCACAAGCTATGAACCCAAACTCCCGATCAAAGCTCTCTATCTCTGCAGAAGCTGCCATGGGTTTGTCTTTCCCTTTCTTGTTCTTCTTCTCTGGACACACAACAACATAGTGTCCCAAATTTTGACAATTCCAACATTTGACTTTGGAATGGTCCTTCTCCTTGTTCTGTTGTTTGCCTTTACCTTTTCCTTTGCCTCCACTGTTGGAAGCTTGCTTCTTTGCTCTGCCCTTCTTGCCTCTTGCTAACAATGCCAAATTGTCATCCTCCTCCACCTGTTTGGCTGCCACAAGATGCTTCTTTCTGATCTCATTCTGAATGCAATCATCCCACAACCTCTCCCAATCGGGAAGGTTTTCCTATGCAACAATGCCATCCACAAAATTCTCCCAAGTCTTGGGAAGACCATTCAAAGCAATCCTCACCAACTCAGTGGATGCAATGATCTCACCTACGGCTGCCAGCTCATCTCTCATTGAAGTGATCTTTGTGAGGTATGCTGTAGCATTGTCAGTCTTAGCCATTTTAATGGTCTTCAGTTTCTCCTTTAGGACCATTTTTCTGTTTTCATTTGAGCTCTAGTAAAGACTGGTCAAGGCTGTCCACATCTCATGTGTATAAGTCTTTCCTCTCACATGAGGAATGACATGGTCTTTGATTCCTTCCAAAATCAATCTTTTTGCCTTAGCATTCTTTTTGTTAAACTCTGCCAACTGTACATGGTTAGCAGGTACTACTACTGGGTTCTATGTGGTATTTACCATAATGCCCCAGACTTCTGCGTCATCAAAGATGCCCTGGATTCTCTCCTTCCTTGCATTGTAATTGTTCTACCCATCCAATGTGTCTTCAACTCTCAAACCCAAAGACATGTTTCACTATCCTACCAAATTGAAATTTTCAAATCTGTGGTAAAGGTCTCTGTTTTCTGTGTAAAAATCAGCTGCTTGTAATTTTCACTTTGCTGTCCCAAACTGCGCTTTTCAGCCAACCAAGCTCTGATACCATGAAGAAATTTCAACCCCCACTCCGGTTATCAATTTTCCTTATCATTCCATGCATTTAGTTTTAAATCCAAGCATGATAAAAATTCTAAAATCTGGAAATGACAATAATTTTTTGAAAACACAAATTTAGAGATTTCACAACTACTGAAATTGCAGAATTAAAACACAGCAAAATTATGACAGCCACACACAGAAAATAACACAGTCATTTTTGGTCAATGTGACCCTGCAAAAACACCCTTCAATTCTTGCGGAAAACGAGTTGGAGAGCTCTTCTTTATTTCTGAAAATGCTTTTACAAAGAAACTGAAATACAGAGTAAAAATTTCAGCAACCACAAATTACAACTTATCTCTATTTTCGTGCTTGCACTCTGCCTCGAAAATCGTGCCAATCAGCAAACAGGCAAAACATGAACTTTCCACCAATAAAACAACATTAAATGTTGTACGGCCAACTTCAAAAAATGTGCCCAGAACTTGTACGATTTGTACGGACCGTCCAGATTTCAGTAGTATGGCTGCCTTGAAATTCGTGCCCAAATCTGCCTTGAAATTCGTGCCCTTGCTGCTTTCCCTCTTTCTCGATTTTTGGGTTGTCCCTCTTCCTTGAATTTTGTGCCTTTCTCATGCTGTACGTTTTTGCCTTGGGATGCGTGCCAATAAACGCTGTTGTCTAGATTTGCTGAAATGTCTTCTCGCTGCTCTCCTTCACTTCCTCACCGCTCAAAATTTTTCTCCTTGCTCTCTCTTCTCTCTCTCAAATGCTCATGAAAGAATGAATTGATCTTTTCCTCTTCTCTTCTCCTTTTATTTTCTAAATGACCTTTTGGGTTACTCTAAGATTTAATGGTTGACATTCATTTAGATCTAGGGATGAGAATAAATGTGCATGTAATTCTCACTTTCTATTTTTTAGCTTACCCACTTAAATAAAGATTCACTTAGCCTTTTATTTCCATAGTCATTTTTTCACTTTCTAATTCTTTAGACTTTAATAAAGTCACCTTTAAATTAGAATGTAACTTTACCACTTATAAAGTCACTTTTAAATTAAATTGACTTTACCACTTATAAAGTCACTTTAGGAGAAAAGTAAAAAATAAATTTCGACACTTTTCCCTAGGCCAAAGATCAAAGCCTTAGGGAACCACTTGTCCTCTGGTACCCAAATTTTAACAGAAGAGAGGTCCTGGGAGGATGTATTTGGATGCTCAGGACAAAGAGAAGTCATAGAAACTTTTAAGAGATAAGCCTTGGCCAACTCGAATAGATGAGAAATTGAACTGATCTCCTAGGGACTAAGGCACTCTAGAAGACATCCCTGGTCGCTGGCACTGAAAGGGGGAAAAAAGTCCTTTGTTTCTCTCATAAAAGAGGCTTGAGAGCGAATGGGAGACTCTGGCCGCTTCCATACGCTACTTTGCCAACGACTGGGGATCAAACTGGAAGAAAAAGAGTCCCGAGTCTGGAAAAAAATTCAGTTAGACTCAAATACTGAGGGTCACTGACCTAGAGTGGTATAGGCTGATAACATCTGTTGCTCGCTGCTAACTAGGACACTGATTTCTACCAGAAATATTGGCTAGAAAATTCTACGAAATTAACCTCGAACTCCTCTCACCAAATCCACAAAAACCCAGAAAGGGTTTGGGATGAATCACCGACTCCCAGTGACCCACAACAAATGTAAATTGCTCAATTTGGCCAAAATACGCCCTACAATTTAGATACTGTTGAATTTGGCCCAAATCTCCCTCCAAGAAATCCTCACTAACTCCTGCATATTTCTCCCCTGAATCACCAAGTAGATTCCAGCTCGAATGCTTTCCAAATTCTAAATCTCTGCAAGTGCACAAAAGCTGCTAGTAAACCCCCATTGTGCAAGCCCTGGAATAGATAAATTTAGTCCTCCAAAATGAAGCACTCTTGGCCTGTAATAGATAAATTCGGTCCTCCAAAATGCAACACTCTCGGCCTTGTAAATCCCCAAGGAAAAACTCATCCTCCCTATGGATAATTCTCTGCAAATTCTTTGGCCAAAACTCCACTGTTTGCTAGCTTCTGTCAACCCCTTCGAATTTTCTTCTGTGCCCTAAGAGAAGCACGCTCCAACTAGAAATAGTATGCAATGTAGCTCCTAGAGAAGCCCTGAGATGGACTCCTCCTTACTCCTTGAAGTTCATCGAAGGTAGAGGTGGAATTCCACTTGGAATTCTGGTGCTAAACAACACTTTTCTTCTTGTGCTAAACAACCCCAAGAGAAGATGAAAGGTGAAATGTAATAGTCAAAAGATGATTAGCAAATGAGTCCATCCACCTTTTATAATTTCTCCCCATGCTTCTAGACTACTTTTTTAATTATTATTCTGTTGGTGGGGGCGATTTTCCACTAAGTGACTTTTTCCTGCATTTTAATAAGATAATAATTTGCCTCCAATCTCCAATAAAATAATACTTGCCACCTTTCTCCAAAATAATATTTGCCCCTTTTCTTAATATCACCAAAATTAGGCAAAATTCCCATGCTCACAAAATTGGGGATGTTGCAGTCCTTCCCGCCAAATATTGCTTGTCATCAAGCAATGTCCTAACAAGCGCCTCCTCTGCCTCCTAATCACCGCTATCATCACCAGTATTACCAGGGTCCCAAATGTGCCACTCATTTAGCCCCGATCTTCTGCACTGTCTGATCATGAAGGAATCTCTCAATACTAGAATCCCAAGGTATCTTGATCAATGTGAAGCACCCCTTGCTCCACTCACCATCCAACTAGGTAGAAGCTCTAGAAGCGCTTTACATACTATCAATAAGTAGAGCATCATGATAATGTAGGACTCTGTCCAACTCTCCATGAAGCTGCCCTACCAAGGAGTTCACCTCATGCACACCAAGAGTAAACTCCTGAAGATACAACCCAATCCGTGTGGGGATGAAGTCTCTCCCGCATGTGCTCCTCCTGATATCCTCTTGCTAACTAGCCTGCCATGCTGATGAAGTCCCCCACACCATCAACGAGTCACTGAAGCCTAAAAAAAAATCTGAGTGATCTCCGCTTATAGCAGCTAGCTCATCCCTAAAGGTCGCTGCGCTGTCTAGTACTGTGATGCCCAGGTCCCATTCTCGTCTCAGAAAAGCGCCACCATGTTGTCGTTGTGCCACTTTGACTCAAATAGGCTGCCCATCGTGTGTACACTGCAACCTCCTCCCCTGAAACCTGGAGGCGAAATATCGACAAAGGCCAAGCTCATGCTGCCCAGGTGTGTCTATAATGTCAATATCTACCCACCCGTCGCTAGTCTCGATCTTGAGTTGCAACTGAAGAAGCCTTCCTCTCAAAAAAGTGGAGGCCTTAGTGGTCCCCCATGTGTCAACCCCAAAGTGAGCTAGATCACCCTATGCTATGGTCCTGCTCCTCGCGAGATGGAGTGGCCTATCAACCAACTGAATCCCTGGATCCCCTAGCTAAACATGTTGTGGCATAGCTCTAACAACTACGGGAATCTGTTTGTTCCTCGTCCCTAGTCCCTGCATGCAACCAACATATAGGCCCCATATATCATGAACTAATCTGATGCATGCTAAACTGCCCTGGGCCTGCCATTGCGTAGTACTGATGACTGGAGGATGCTACATGTGCCAAATAACTACCCCCTGAAGGTAGCCAATAGATGGGTATCTGGTACTCGCAATCGATTCAGTGTATGCAGACCCGTCTTACTCCTGCCAACCATCACCACTTAGTCTACCATCTGCCCTCTCGATAATGTGCCAATACAATGTCTGGAGGCCAGACACATATTGGAAAGCTGCATCAGCCGTACACGATATCCTCTACTCATGCATGGTCCTGACATGCCCTGTGGAAAGAGTGACACATGTCTCCCTCGTGATAAGCTCCCCAAGCGTAGGCTCACTGATGAACAATATGCCACCCCTGCAGATGATCACCTCATCCCCCAACATGTGGCTGTCGATTCGTGCACAGACCCAATGCCACTGCTGAGAAGTCTCTACCCTAGTGCGTTGAGTGTCATCCTAATAACTTGGGTGAGCTCCATGTCCTTCGTTGTTTGCGCCCAGAGTGTCAAAGGACAATAGCCAAATCGTCTGTGCCTGTAAGTGATGTATAAGAGGGACAGGTGTGTGAGTCCCTATGGATACCATCGAGTATCGCTCATCTACATCCCCATCGATCCTGTGTATACTACACCCAAAGGTATGCTCGGTGTCTTCGTCCACAAGTCTCCTTGGAGGCAACCCTCCAAGACCTTGTTGTGCAACACCATATGCCCCTGCATCCCACCAAGTATACATGTACTCCTCGACCTGGCACTGTACCCTGCAGCCTATCCCTGTACACCACTGGATACCCCGTGCTACTGCTATACCATCCTGTACCGTCTCGTATCCTGCTTGTGTCATTGTACTTGACACTCCCCACGTGTACTCGATGCGATGTGAGTCGCTCAATGCAAACCAACATGCTACATCAAACAATCACGCATCTCCATGCTCCTTTGTAGGCCACTGCTCATCACTGCATACCTCTATACAACACTAGATGCTAGGGTTTAAAATTGGGTCTGTATGCATCAGGTCACATCCCTCTGCATAACACTAGACTCTGCAGCATATCCTTGTGCACCCCTAGGTACCACTGCTTATTGTCGTACCACCCTATATCATATGCCATCCCGCATGTGCCAACGCATCCACCACTCTGTTAGTAAGCCCTCCATAATGTGGGCTACATTTCCCCATCTGCCTTGAAAGATCTGAGTGACCCAACTACTCACATGCCAACGGGAATGACACTACTGTGCCTATCCTCAGTGTTGATTTTTGGTAGCATTGGATGTGCTCTAAGCCTCAAAATTTGCAGGGAGGCTAGGACACATGTATTCCAGAATACCTAGAAATCGTTTTGAGAAATTTCACTCGCAGGCAGTTTTATTAAAATAATTAATTATTTTAATGGATGCCTAAGTCTAAACTTAGGAAATTAAAATAATTAAAGGGTATTAATTAAACTGGGGGTGAAGCTTATAGAAGAAGATGAGGATCAAGTCGAAACGATCTGAGCCATTGATTAGAATCTAATTTGGGCTGTTGATTACTCAACTAAAGGATTATAAGAAGAGGCTTGACGAGCATTTGGAAAATACATCGAGTGAGAGATCAAAGATCGATTTTCTCAAGAGAGCAATGCAGTAGTTGTCAGAGAAGTGATCGAGGTGATTTCTTGCAGTGAGGAGCAGGGATAGTTTTCTGGTTGGAGTTTCCTTACCTGGGGATACATCACAGAGAAGGCAGAGAGAGATCCAGAAGAGGCAGCGTAGGGTCACGCTGGGCAGTGCAGAGCCTGAGAGGAGATCCGAAATTTGTCGGAGAATCGAGTTCCAGAGCCAGAAGCTGGGGTGTGAGATAGGGAGGGCAGAAAGTCGAAGTTCCAGAGGTAAATCGATCAGCTTGAAGGAGTGACGCAGTTCCCAAAAACTGTGACGCAGAGCAAACATAGTGATTGCGTAGAAACTGCGTAGAGGCAGCCAGGGACTAGCCATTCAGTGGTTGGATCAGTACTGGATCACCAGTGATAATGTGAGGTATATCTCACTAATCTCTATGTCAATTAGATTCTCTGTATTGGATAACCAACAAGGTATCCAAAGATTGTATTTAGAAACTACGGCATAGTAATACAAACCCTCAGTTGCTGCACGGTTTTCCCGCATTGGGTTTTTTCCAGGGACATTTGTCCAAAAACAACGGTGTCACTTGTGTGTGGTATTTCTTTCTTGCTCAGTTCTAGTTTCCACATATAATTTAATTAGTGAAGGCTGCAGTGTATTGGTTTCGATATTTACTGTAGAACACAATAAATAATTTGTTCAGTTATTTAACAAATAGAAGAAACTTAATCAGTTGTTGCAATAATGATTCGGGGATTCTGAATTTTCACATGGTATCAGAGCACAGGTGAAGCAAGAGAGCAGACCGGAAGAGCCAATGTTGAAGAGAAGGAGGGAGATCGAAGTGTTGCATAGGTAGCAAATCGAATCCCCAGAGGGATTGCGCAGTCCAAGCCAGGAGGGCAAGACTCTCGTGGAAAATCTCTCACTGAGTGAGGTGACAGAGAGGTAAGATTTCCAGATCGAGATTTGTTAGCGACAGAGGGAGTAGCGCAGCAGAAGCTTTAGCGCAGAGCAGTCTTCAGGCGAGACGCAATTTTTTGCAGTGGTCGCTGGGGCAGAAAAATGTCAAAAGAAGGAAGGAGACACTATTGAGGGAATTTCTTCCTTAGAAAATTCCTAGATATGGAATTCGATTTCTCAAGTGCTGAGCAGTAGCATAAAGGAGGAGATCTACGAACTCCAGCAGGGAGTGCGTACGCCAGCCTAGCAGTTGCGTAGAGGAGAGAGGAGGCAATTTGAATTTTTGTTGGCAGAGATGGCAACTAATGGGCTGAGCGATCAAGATCAGTTGGACGGAGCATCCAACTATGTGATCTGGAAGGCTAGGATCTCCTGCCTTCTGGATGAACATAATCTCAAAGCCTATGTCGATAGTGTGGTAGCTAAACCTGCAGATGCGGATCCACTCAAGAAGTACACAGCTGAAATTGCAAAGGCCAAGCGGTTGATCCTCGACGGAGTGAGGGATCATATTGTATGTCACATTGTTGGCAAAGGGATTGCCAAGGAGATGTGGGATGCCTTGGCCACATTATATTAGGGATCTTTCGAGCAAGAGAAGATGTACTTGGAGTAGAAGATGAGATCCATGACGATGCAGAAGGGGGAATGCATTGATCCGTTCCTTGCGAAGCTTCAGAAAATCTGAGACTCGTTGACAGCTGTGGGATCAACACCTCAGCCTATCGAGATGGTGAGGCTGGCCCTGAATTCAGTCTCAGAAGAATGACAAGTATTTGTCCAGAGTATCCTGGGCAGAGAGAGATTGCTAGATTGGGAAGGCGAGACTTGGTAAAGTGCAAACTTGACAATAGTAGCAGCAGTGGGATGAAGCCCAAGGAGGAGGAGGAGAATGCAACTTTTGCATCTAAGGGGTAGCAGGAGCAACGAAGGCGGAAGAAGGATGTCTCAAAGATCAAATGTTTCCGGTGTGGTGAATTTGGTCACTACGCTACACAATGTCCTCTCAAGAAGAAGGACAAAGACAAGAAGCATGATCTGAAGGATGCAACCACAAAGATCGAGGAGGAGGAGTTTGCCTAGATACCTCTAGGGAGAGGTGGGGTGATCTAGTACTGTAGTTCGAAAGAACTGTAGATGGGCAGGTTCCTTAGGGAGTCCACCTCTTGGATCAATACCTTGCTACGAGAGCCCATATAAAAAATAGCAGGATGGATCAGTGTCAGTTGGTGTAGAGGAGTGTCGGAGTGACAGTTGCAGTGGCTAGGAGCGCTAGAGACTGAGCAACGCAGAGCAGAGTTGGCAGCAGTGCATTTGGCACAATGCAGAGTCAACAACAACGTAGAGGCTTCAGAGGGTCAACACAGAGACTAGCAACAGTCAGAACTCCAGCAACAGATGCATCATACTGAACACTTGTTCAATAAGTTTGGATGCTTTTTTGTTGTTGATGCAGTAGCAACAACAGTTGGAGAAGGTTGTAGTGTTGGCAGTGGTAGGGCTAGCAAGCAACACAAATGCAGAATTTATGAGGGTTGCAGTGCAAATGCAGGGTTGGCAGTGGCAGGGCCAGTAGCAACACAGATGCATGTGCAGTAGTTAGTGGGCAGGGATGTCAAACATCAACAACGCAGAGGGAGATGTTACAAAGTCAGGGTGATGCTTCAACATGATGCATTATTAGAGCACATTCCTTGCTAAGAGGGAGTGTTGATTTCTGGTAGCATTGAATGTGCTCTAAGCCTCATAATTTACAGGGAGGCTAGGACATATGTATTTCAAAATACCCAGAGATCGTTTTGGGAAATTCCACTCGAAGGCAGTTTTATTAAAATAATTAATTATTTTTAATGGAGGCCTTAGTCTAAACTTAGGAAATTAAAATAATTAAAGGGCATTAATTAAACTGGGGGTGAAACTTCTAGAAGAAGCTGAGGATCAAGTCGAAATGATCTGAGCCATTGATTGGTATCTAATCTGGGCCGTTGATTACTCAACTGAAGGATTAGAAGAAGAGGCTTGATGGGCATTTGGAGAATACATCGAGCGAGAGATCAGAGATCGATTTTCTCAAGAGAGTAGCGTAGCAGTTGTCGGAGAAGTGATCGAGGTGATTTCTTGCAGTGAGGGGCATGGATAGTTTTCTGGTTGGAGTTTCCTAATCCAGGGACACATCGTAGAGAAGGGAGAGAGAGATCCAGAAGAGGCAGCATAGAGCCACCCTGGGCAACGTAGAGCCATGTTGAGGCGGTGTAGAACTTGAGAGGAGATCCGAGATTTGTTGGAGAATCGAGTTCTAGAGCTAGAAGTTGGGGTGTGAGACCAGGAGGGCAGAAAGTCGAAGTTCCAGAAGCAAATCGATCAGCCTGAAGGAGTGATGCAATTCCCAGAAGTTGTGATGCAAAGCAGCGCAGTGATTGCACAGAGGCATCTAGGGGCTAGCCATTCAGTAGCTAGATCAATACTGGATTGCCATTGATAGTGTGAGGTATATCTCACTCATCTCTCTGTCAGTTAGATTCCCTGTATTGGATAGCCAGCAAGGCATCCAAAGATTGTATTAAGAAACTACTGCATAATAATACAAACCCTCAACAGTTGCACTAGTTTTCCTGCATTGGTTTTTTCCGGGGACATTTGTCCAAAAACAACAGTGTCACTTGTGTGTGCTATTTCTTTCTTGGTCAATTCTTGTTTCCGCATATAATTTAATTAGTGAAGGCTACAATATATTGGTTTCAATATTTACTGTAGAACACAATAAATAATTTGTTCAATTATTTAACAAATAGAAGAAACTTAATCAGTTGCTGCAGTAGTGATTTTGGGATTCCGAATTTTCACACTCAGTAGCTCTGGTGTCCAATATGTCAATGAGAGAGCATCGTCTCCATGTAATGCCCTGCCTGGTGCCATGCCGATGCCACCTCCTCCTACTAGCGCCTGCCAGAGTAGTTTAATCACCTTGTGACTCCACGCACAGTGAATATGCCAAGACAACTCATGAAATCTGTTTGCTCCCCTGTCAAACCATCCTGTCACTAGTGTTGTCCGGGGCTCTGATGGAGATTTGAAAATGTTTGTGCGCCCAAACGTCGGATCCATCACGCAGCTACTACCATCACCTACCGACTCTATGATGTGATGGGAAATCCCACTTGGATCCCAACAACAATCTGGCCCTCATGTCCCTCTGGTAATCCATGGTCGCTGCTGAAATGTGGCCATGGATATATCCAACTGCCTAGCCTGCTCCATCAGGTACCAGCTCAGTGCCTCTCGCCATCCAATCCCAAAGGAGGGATCAGATGTACAATTCCTTATGGAAGGAACAAGCCCTCCAAGCTGATGCAGTGTCATACACAGCTCATGTCGCCTAGTCTTGCTTACCTGGCCATCCCCTCAGGTATGTCTAGACAACGTTGCCTCCCTCAATCCAATGAGTAAGGGTGAGCAAATAATGTTGTAGATCCCCTTAGTGTGCCTCTGACTCGAACTGTGCTAAAATCCCGTCGTGTCGTCTCTATGCTGCCCCTCATCAATGACTAGCCCAAAGGATGGCTGCACATCCTCCTTCATCATGGACTTAACATGAGCCTCCAACTGCTCCTCCATAGACGACCCAACACACAAGACATGCTCGCGAGTGAGTTGCAGGTCTTGACTGGTCTTGACGTAGAATGAATGGTTTCCCATAGGCTGAGCCAAAATTATGGCTCTAAACCACTGTAATATTCCTAGTGGGAAATATCAAGTGGTAACAACAAATAAAACATAAGCATGTAACCATAAAACCAACTCACCAATGACAAATTGCACCAGAAATTGTACCAAGAGCTGAGCCATTTTATTAACTAAGAAAACAAGGTACATATAAATGAAGAAGAGGAACCCGGACTTGCTACAACAAGCTAGTCAAGTCCCAGGTGAAAATGGAGCCGCCCGAGTGCTGGAAATTGCTCTCCCCAAGTCTCTGCATTGGCCTAGTAAATTCTGCTACTGCTGGCTGGAATGGAATTGGTGTTTTGACCCTCTAAACTGCTTGGAAAATTCCAGGAAATTAACTAGAGCCTCGTCACAAGGAACCCAAAATAACCCAAAAAAATCTCATGGACCCAAGTGGTGGAAATGGTCCCGAAGAAAATTGCGCCATTCTCCAATAATTTCTGCTACTAGCTATTGACTAGAACACTGATTTCTGGCAGAAATACTGCCCAGAAAATTCTACGAAATTAACCTCGGACTCCTCTCACCAAACCCACAAAAACCCAAAAAGGGTTTGGGCTGAATCGATCGACCCTTGATGACCCCCAACAAGTGTAAATTGCTCAATTTGGCCAGAAAATGCCCTACAGTTTAGATACTGCTAAATTTGGCCCAAATATCCCTCCAAGAAATCCTCCCTATCTCTTGCAAATTTCTCCCCTCAATCACCAAGCAAATCCTAGCTTGAATGCTCCCCAAATTCTGAATCTCTGCAAGTGCACAAACGCTGTCATTAAACCCCTGCACAGGCCTTGGAATAGATAATTTCGGTCCTCCAAAATGCAACACTCTTGGCCTTGTAAATACCCAAGGAAAAACTTGTCCTCCCTATGGATAATTCTCTATAAATTCTCTGGCCAAAACTCCATTGTCTGCAAGCTTCTCTCAGCCTCTTCGAATTTTCTTTTGTGCCCGAAGAGAAGCATGCTCTAGCTAGAAATAGTAAGCAATGTAGCTCCTAGAGAAGCCCTGAGATGGACTCCTTCTTACTCACCTAGGGTGACACTCGAAGTTCACCGAAGGTAGAGGTGGAATTCCACTTGGAATTCCTGGTGCTAAACAACACTTTTCTTCTTGTGCTAAACAACCCCAAGAGAAGATAAAAGGTGAAATGTAATAAGTCAAAAGATGATTAGCAAATGAGTTCATCTTCCTTTTAGAATTTCTTGATGCTTCTAGACTCTTTTTTTAATAATTATTTTTATTGGTGGGGGCCATTTTCCACTAAGTGACTTTTGCCTACATTTTAATAAAATAATAATTTGTCGCCAATCTCCAATAAAATAATACTTGCCACCTTTTTCTAAAATAATATCTATCCCTTTACTTAATATCACCAAAATTAAGCAAAATTCTCATGTTCACAAAATTGGGGATATTACATACTCCTTGAAGCCATGGACTTCGCTGAGTACATGCCCCATTAGGCATCCTACCCGCAAGTCACCTTTGTGTCATTATTGACCAAGGGCCATATTGAGATGGTTAAGCTTGCTGGTATTGCCACCCATCGAGCCAGAGGATGAGGAGACTTAGGTGCGTGTGATCTTTACCAAAGTCGGACACAATTGCCATGGACTTGGTTAAGGTAAATTGATCTCTATAAGTATTGGATGCAGGTGTTCTACCACTTGAACATTGAGGTTCAAGTTGGGTGAGGATCAGTCAGTGGACATAGGGTGTGTGTGATCTTTACCAAGGTATTTATGACTGCCATGGAATTGGTTGTGGTAAATCGATCTCCCCTATTGTCACTGTGGATCATTCTTCTTCTTTCGATTGAGTCATCATTGTTTAGTTGAGATGAGATGAGACAAGATACGCTTATGTCGAGACATGTGTATCCGAGATGAGACTTATGGTGCAACCGGAAATTCCTCCCTAGCTGAGAAGGAGTGTTGAAAATGGCAGCTTGGATCAGAATTTTCGTTTGCAAACAATGGAGAAAAGTCATATCTGCACCTTTGACCAAGTCGGCCTAGTGAAGGACAAGTTGGTCCTACTAGTGGAAAGTCCTCCTCCTCCAACACATATAAATTGACCTTTGTTGACTCTCATTTGGCACATCACATCACACATCAAATCATCTTTGAAATTTGCAAGAGCAAGTTCACATGTGAGGAGGAGCAAGGAGTCTTTTCTGTTCTGCGTTGACTAGCTTTTTCTCTCTTTTGACTTGCGTCGACCTGCTTTGACTTGGGTTATTTTCTGCTGGTTTAACTGAGCTCTTTGACTGTGGATGGAGGTCGAATATTCCAGGAATATTTGACTCTATTTGACCACTGTTCTGGGCACGTTCACTGAGGTACTATGTGCGCCAAGTGGAGATTGTATGCAGAAGTTGTGCCCTTAGGAAGTTGATGTATCAACTAGCCAAATTGGGGCACACGAACTATTTGGCGCTTCATCTTCTAGGGTTATAGTTTTGGATCTTTAGGCTTCTTTCTATATGTTGAAAGACCTCTTGTCATAGCTTTTGGCAAAGCAATGTAGCTTCCATCTCTCTTCGGAGATAAGCTGCCAACATTTTAGCTAATCTGTTTTCTACAATGTTTTGCTATTTTATTCATTAATAGAAGTTGGGGTTTCCACTGTATTATTGTGCTCTCTGCAATATTTATGTGTGTTCCATTTTCTTGCCTGCCTTTCATTTCATTCTTTTTACAACCTAGATTAGAGGGGTAACACAATCATTAATTGGATTAGTGCTGGTAGGGAGATTGTACAAGTGATTATAAGTGGCAAACAGGGAATTGCAAAGTTTGTGGTGGATAAAGCAGCAATCACATGCATATACAGCAGTTCAACTTCCCAGAAAAGAAGTCCAACGTGTGGCTGTAATCTTAAGTGTTTTTTTTTGTATTTTGATCTAGATAAAAGTCAGGTTTCCAGCCAGTGAATGGAAGAAAAGGAGAGCCAGTAAGTTGAAGGAAAGGCTGAATGTATTAGAGAATAGGAGACACCAGAAAAGGGAATTGCCGCAAATAAAATGGTTAAACAATAATTAGCTATTTACGTAAATCTTGCTAGAGCTTGAAAGCCTAATTTGACTGGCACACCCCATCTTTGCATGCAAAGTAGCTAAGTCCTAATTCGATCTGCCATTGACAACTTTATCATGAGAAATGGATTTAGAAGTGCCAGCATGAAGTGGAAATTCGCTGGAGGGATACTATGACATAGTTAATTTAGAATGAGTTATTTTACCCAAGCCTTCACGGAGCCGCGAGTTTTTAGATGGAGTCATGACTCATTTCTAACAGTTGTAAGGTATAACAATGTATTGATTTTTCTCTCATATGCTGAAGATAGGTATTCCTGGCAGGTTATTAGTTATATGTGGAAAAAAGAGAACAGCAGCTAAATGATTACTTAGAATTGGTGGAAATATTTCTCCGCGGTTGGGGTTATCATGAATAACGGGGAGACAGCGGGTAAGATGTTTTTAAAATGAAATTTGGGGTGATTTATTCTTATCAAGAAAAGCTAAACAAAGCTTTATCACAAATGATTTCCCAAACAATGAACTAATCCAGTGTCGAAGCACATAAGGGTTTGACAATTTTGGCAGCTCTTCCTTTTTTCTCCCCAAACAATTAAGGTGAATTACTCTTCATCCTCCATACCTCGCACCACTCTCATCACTGTGTACAAGGAGATCAATGGCAGCTTATGAATTATCATCCTCTATGATGCAATCAATCTTTTGGGTAACGTTTGATTCGATTTGATTATGCTTTATTCTATCTCTGAATCTGTTGGATGTTTATCTCTCTGGGGAGGGGTTTCTTGTCTCAGGAAGAGATTTCATACACTAATTTAATGTCTAGCTTGGTCACGACCTTAAAATTAAATTATTGTTATTATATTTGTTTGAAACAGGTTATATTGTTATATTTGTTTGAAACAGGTTATATTGTTTTTGTTATTATTAAAAAAAAGTTTCAATTAATTTTGATGGTTATTATATTTGCTTGAAGCAGGTTATATTGTTTTTGTTTTTATTCAAAAGAATTTGACTTTCAATTAATTTTGAAAATTTTAAATAAATTTTATAAAGTTTGGTTTAATTCAAAAAAGTTTGACTTTCAATTAGTTTTGAAATTTTTAAATAGATTTCATAAAGTTCATTCAAATTTTGAAAAAATTAAATATTAAAATAAAATTGTCAAAATAAAATAAATTTGAATTTTTTAATTAAATTCTATTTTTTGATTGGTTAATTTATATGAAATGACTAATTTCATGGTGTTTAAAATTGAATTGTCATAACATTTAATAAAGTGAACACCTAGTAAATCTAAATATTTTACACTGAATTGTCATTGTATGAAGTGCCAAATCAATTGTCATAACATTTAATAAAGAGTGCACCTATCAAATCTAATTATTTTATGCTTAGTAATTTAATTTGGAGTTGTATTTATTCGACTTTTTGGACTTTCCGGTGCGAAATTTGGCAGATAAATTTGAGTTGTGTTATTTAAACTGGTTTTTTGACTGTATATATGGAAAAAATTGAGGTGAAATCTTGATTTGTGTTATTTAGTGAGACTTTTTGGTGTGGCCGAAAATTTTGAGTTCTGTTATTTAAACTGGTTTTTTGGCTGTATATATAGAAAAAATTGAGGTGAAATTTTGATTTGTGTTATTTACACTGTTTTTTCATTGTATATATGGAAAAATTTGAGGTGAAATCAAATTGGTTTTTTCACAATCATGATTTGTGTTATTTAAACTGGTTTTTTGACTATATATATGGATTCAACACCCCGAAGAACCCCTAGGGCACTTAGATTGTGCAAGGGTTACACATCTTGTGATTTCAAAAAATTCAACTGGAAAAGATTCCAAAAAGTCTCACTAAAGACAACTTAGATTTATTTTTACACCTCACTTTTTCAATATTTATTTTTACTATATAATTTTACTAATAAAAATATACAAGACAATAAATATAATCATTCATATATTATATTATATTATATTTAATTTGACAGTTTGTTTATTTTTTAATTAATAATTGGATAATGAATTATATAAATAAATAAAACAAATTTTTAAGTAAATATTCATTTAATAATTTATTTGCATAACCATTTAGTCTTTAAATATATTTATTATAATTAATTTAATTTAGACAATGTTTAATTTATTTATCTTTTATGTTCTTTATATGAAAAATATTGATTTGCATTCAAAAATTATATAATAATACAATAAAAATTCAATTTTAAGAGATATAAATATGTATTATATTTAATGCTATTTTAAATAGGGGTTTATGATTACTATGTAACATACTTTATATACATGGTTTTGGAGGGTTTTAACTCTATAAACATTTAAATTAATGTAGGAAACATGTCTTTCGGATTAATCACATCAATATTATTTGGTGGACGTTTCGAACTAGCTAATGTGGTTCATCCTCACGACAAAATGTTTATCTATTACATGGTTTTGAAGGTTTTTAACTCTAAACATTTAAATTAATGTAAAGTAGCTATCAATTACTTTTTACATAAAACTCAGGTACTAAGCAACAAAGCTATTGAGTATTACACTACACTTGTTATTGTAATGCTGATATTAAATAATATGCATTTATTTTGATTTAGCATCACATAAAACACACATCTACTTCACTTCACTTTTTGTTTGTTTGTTGATTAATGCCTTAAAATTAAATTTGGTTATTATTACAGTGGTCAGCTAATAAATGCTAATTTTCATTTATTTTGATTTAGAATCACATAAAGCATACATCCACTTCACTTTAATTTGTTATAAATGTCTTTGGTATATCTAATGCCAAACATCTTAGTGTTTATTTAAAACTTATTCTGGCTCTTGATTGTTAAAGGACAACCCAAGAGGGAGTCCTTTGTGTGCTGATCATCTTGGACATTGCGCAAATTAGGTCATTAAATGGTAGCATACACCTTTTAGGGACACCTCCATGAGACTGGGAAAGCACCGGCCCAAATGGGAAGGTTTTCTAGTTATGGCAAGGGTGGATCTACGTACAGTTATCAGGCAAATCTACTTGTATAGATTGGCATGATAACAATGCCCAACTTTCCATAGCTTTAGGTTGATGTTGTGAAAAATGAATTTAGATTGCAGTCAAAACAACCAGAAGAAGTGATTTGGACTTTTGAGATGTGAATTTCAAGCCTATAGGAGGTTTCTCTTATGTATTTACCTTTGTTTCAAAGAAATATGTTTTTGTTAGGATTTATGTCGTCTTTCCTCATTTTGGCCACAAGGTACTTTTATGTAGTGGATTCTCTACATTTCTGCATTCAAGATTTTATCTTGGTGGATATTGAGCATTTCGAGGTAGAGTCAGATTAGAAATAACGATTTGCGATCTTACTCCCTACTTTCCTGGAGCATTTATTGCGAGGCTTCACAGAAAAAGGGTCAAATACATCAAGCACATGAAGAAACAATCTATCCCATAGACTCTCTTTAGCCCTGTGGACGTTAACATATTTTTCCTTCTTTCTTTCTTACAGTGTCTTAAAGTCACATCGTTTAGCATCGAGTAATTTGAGTTCCACCGTGATGAAATTCTATTCAAATTCAATTTTTTTGATGAGATTTAAATAATATTTTCCATTAAGCTCATTTACATATATTTCAAAATTTTCAATATATATATATAATTTTTTCTTTAAAATGAAAATATTATGCATTAGTATAATTAAACATTACAATGAAGTTATATTGTTAGTAGTTTTTGAGTAGGTTTAATAGTTAAGGGTATGTGTTTCCTTTTAAAAAGCATAGTTTTAAATACCGGAACCGGGTTTCAAACTGGGCACTTATATACCCTTGATTCAAACCGGAACCGAACCATACCAGATTCAATAAACTGGAATTGAAATAAATACATAAAACAAATAGTTTTTAATATTTTATTTTTTAAGATTACAAACTATGATTCCAAACCATTAGAGACAAAATATGCAAAGTTTGCTCATCTATATACCATGTAAGGGTTCCTATATCAAAATGACATCGAGTTCAATACATATCATCAACAAAATACATAAGCAATGGGGCTCCAAATGACCTCTAGAGTCCAAAAACAATACTGCAATTCAAGCTATTAGGCCACTAGCCTACTACAAATAACTGATCAACATGCTCACTCATCAAACTTGGGCTTCCACATTAACTTTATTTGCTTGATAATAACTCATTGAGTTTTCCTATAATAACATTTTTGCTAAGGTCATGGCAAAGGAGTTCAACAATCAACACCACCAACATTGGGTTACATATATGGCTTGATGTTCTTGATTAAATGCCAATCACATAGCCTCATGTGTGATATAATCTAATGAAATTCGACAATCCCATTGATTTTGAAATCCTGAAAATTGTTAAGTCTGTTGAATTTCGAATGGGATATGAAATTCTATTTTCTCCATATGAACTTTGATGAGGTTGGAACCACTCTCAAACATTCCGAGTCATTTCATGGTAATGTTAAAAATTTAAGTAAAAAGATGAAAATGAAAAATAAAGGAGAATGCCATTTTTATTTTAAGAATTTAACATTACCATTAGGGAGTATCCAGGAAGTGTCACGGAGCATCAAGGGAGCACCTTGGTAGTGGACAATTCAGATTTGCTATTCCGCGCACAAACATCAAGTCTTTTGCTTTAGAATTATAGAACCAGTGCATGCTTATTCCAAGGTGGTTGGTTTTTTACACACCCATCCGGTTAGGACTGATTAGGTGCCAAAACTGGTCGGTTTGATGCCTAACCAGCCCTAACTGGCCATGAATCGAGCTTATTGCTTCGATTAGCAAGCTCGAGCCTCTGACCAACCAGTTTGGTTGATTTCCGATTCAACCCCGCCATTTTTTAAAACTATAAGAGGTTACAAATTCAAATCCAGAAAGGGGTAGACCATGTACACTTCCATAGCCTTTTAGCAATGAAATCGCTACACGAAAGTGGATCCCTTATGCAAATAAGCATCAAAAAGCTTACTTCATAATACATCTCACATTGTCCAAATTAATAAAATTTATAACTACATAAAAATGAATCTCTCATCCTCTAATTAAAAAATTCTCATACACCAATTTTTAGTGGTTCACTTGACCATAACTTTGCCAATTTATTATAAAAATTATAATTAGACCATATATATATACTAAATGCCATACAAAATATAAAATATTAAATAACTATTAGATTAATTACGGCATTACACATTGTGCCATGATCCCATCATTATTATTATGCTTCGCGAATGGTTTTATGATGTATTACTGAACGGCAATTTAGTTATTAAATATATTTTTTATGAACGCCAACCCACGTCTAGTAAGCGCAGAAGGGAACAATGGCCGCTGGTTGTCTCTGCTTGAGCGCGAATCAAGTCGCCTCGGCCTGTGTATGTCAACTGTTGAGAGAGAGATATGCCAGCGGCTATACGATTGAGGAAGTGAAGCGAAGATTTGGAGAATACACTACCAAGAATTGCAGAACCTGTGATTTGCATATACTCTTGGATTCACATACCGAGCTAGATTGCAAGTCAGGTTTAATTTTAGGGTTTAGATTTTTAATAACGTGAGAAAACCAAAACACAAAGGTTTTTGTCCTTTAAAACCACACTGATGGTTCAATGGTGTTAGAATGGCCAAATTTCATAATGGTGTTAGACGGACTTGAACGGATTGGAGTTTTTGGTTGAAGTTTGTTGAATTTTGATCTTGAAGATTAAAATTTGGTGTATCCTGTTATTTGTAACTATTCCTAAAATGTATGTAGTATATACTCATGGAAACAAGTGTGTGTAATTTGGTCGTGGGCTTGCTACATAATAGTCTTTTTGGTAAGTGGTATTTGGAATTATTTAATTTGGCCATCAATGGATGTAAGCTACCTTTCACTTCTTTTTTGGGTCATCTTATCATGAAAGTGATCTAGTACAAAAACCAATTTTCTTATCTGATAATGCTTGAAGTTTTAGTGCAACAGTAGTATACTTTTTGTCTATAATGTTTTACAACCTTTGTACTTCATATTTCCATTTCACATTTACATTTATGCAAAATGGAAAGAAATTAGAACGTTCTTATAATAAGGGCTAGTGTGTTGATATTGTATTTTGGAACCTTTCTTTTCTAGGTGGAGTTCTTCGACCGACATAAGGTACGATTCCTTCTCCATTTCTTTTGTTGTTTTGAAAAGATGTTACATTCGAGTGTTAGAAGTTGTTTTTCTCTTTCAGGATGAAGGTGATCTGATTAGATTGAACTTGAAGATCCAATACTAAATGCTTTTCCTTCTAGACTATTAAAGTTTTAAATGATTCTTATTTGCATGCCTTGACGAAGCTTTTAGAAATTTACATGGGCCCAGTAGATAATTGGAATGCTCCAATAAATGTTGCTATTCACTGGACACTAGCAATACATGCATAAATATTTATTTTCTTATGGTTGAGTAAAAGGATGGATGTGGTTTGGTAGATTCAGGTAGACAGAATCCTTTTCAGCTTGAAGGATACCCGTTTTTGAATTTTTGTATAGTAATAAACAATAATGTTATCTAATCAATAAGGTTAGCAGTTAAACGCCTATAAAAGAGACATAATTCATATATACTTGAAATTCTAGGGTTTGGTGTAATTTCCATAGCAGAAGTATTTCCCATACAGGAATGCAACAAAAACAAGGAATTGCCTTGGAAGGGAAATGTTTCCTAGCTATTTATTTCTCATCTTTTAAAATCATGGATGGCCCCACGTTCCATAATATGAAAAATATCAATAAGCAAATAATTTCACTTATTATTATGTGAAAGAGTCCCCTTTGAAATCAAAATCATTGTACCTTCTGTACTCCATTTTCGTAAAATCCCATGTCATCAGTCTATACAAGCCTGGAAATGTATTTATCTGGATAATCTGGGCATTTAGTGCCTTTCATGTAGTCTCCTTTTGCTATTATATATTTTTAAAATGTAACTAAATTTTTTTCTATGTATGGAGGGAATAGTCTAATTGTGAATTGTGATTTTTTTCTAATTGTTTCTTATAATACACGTACACATGTGTGTATGTATGGGTGTTGTTTACTATGCATTTCTTGATTGTGACATAGCTCAATATATTCTTGAGAGTAAAATCCCAGGATGAGATTTTGAACTTGCTTTCTATTATTTTCACCATTCTTTTTTGGCTTAGGGAAAAAAATATTTTACCATCCAAAAATTTGACGATGCTAGCATAATTTAGATAATCCACGAAATTTGGCAACTGCTAATGTGAACAATCTGAAAAGTAGTTTCTTTTCATTTAGACACACAATTTCTCTACTTATTTTGCAGTTGGATAGGAACATAAATAAATACACAACCACACACTTCAACAACACAATTTTTCTAGGGAACCCAACTGGGAAAATCCTCTACTTGTATGAGAATTTTATTGATAGAACACTGAGCAATAGATCTTTTACAATACAACTTTGTTTCAATAGAAAGCAAACTAATTTCCTCTGCTTGTACTAAGTTGAAAAAATGCAAGACCTTGCTCTCCTTTCCTTCTCCTTTACGCAATCCTAAAGGCCTATTTCCTTGCACAAATCCTCCTAAATCCTAGCGCATAGGCTGCTCCTATTTAAAAGGAATTTCCTCCTATTTCCTAGTGCAATTCCCAAGGAAAATTGCTCTCTACCAACTCGCATAAAAACTCCTTGTTCCGCTCTCTCACAAGCTCACACACAATACTTGTGCTCAAGAAGAATGATGACAGTTGTGCCTTCGTTACTCCTATTAAAACAATTGGAATGGCTAAATCTGGCAAATTATATTTTAGGAAATTGATTTTGTGATTGATTGAGTTAATTGAGTTGAACTAACTCATGCAACTCGTCTCATCTGAATTCTAGAACTTGAGATTCAGTCACTTTTTCTTTTCCCAAATTAACTCGCACTCTAAGTTGCACGAAACGGGGAAACGGAAACGAGTTTCCGAAACGGGAAGCGATACGAAACGCGACCTCCCCAAATTTGAGGAAACGGGGAAACGCGAATATATA